>PVKC010002149.1:0-10589 GCA_004027635.1 Crocidura indochinensis | reverse complement strand
ACTGTTCTTTGAATTTAAAACCAACCCAGCTGACATGCAGCTTTGAAAATATGTGGATATGCAAACACAAATACTTGCGACTATGTAGGTAATATTTTAACTGATTAGCATTTCCACCCCTACGGCCTGATATAATAAAGTCTTCACATCAGACTTTAAAAATCATCAACATCTGATTAGAGAATATATGAAGTAGACTGTCAACACTCCATATTCAGACGCTCACTCTTTTGGCCAGTAGATTCAAACAGGTTTTGGGCTCTACTATTTCTCCTTAGTTCTCTTAGGTGGCCCACTTTAAGCATGTCTTTCCTCATGCAATTCCTTCAAAATGTGGTTAGGGGAAAAGAGAAAATTTAATCTGCAAACTAGACAGTAAAGTCCAGGAAGAAATTTAGTAATTGAATCTACTTGCTGAAACCAGATTTGCTAAGCATTATTATTCTTGCCACTGTTCTATCTCATCACTAAGGCTAGCTGAAGTCAACTACACAAACTTTCCTTTATTTGATACATTAAATATACATGAACTATAAAACATATCCTATTTTTAAAATAACTATTAAAATAAGCTACTTCAACAGACCACGTAAATCCTGTCATTAAATTAAAAAGAATGAAATTGATTCCCCATAAGAGAATAATCACCCTATCTATAATTTAATAGTTTTAAAAGCTTAATTTCTTAAAGTAGCATAAATCAAAAAGAATTTCACTAAGAAAATACTATAACTAAAAAGCATATTCCTTTTGATTGCATATATGTTTTAAATTCTGTCACATATAGTAAAAGTACTTCAATAATTGAGAAAACTGTGTATAAAAAGCAAATGTATGGTGAAAAACAGCTAACATAAAAATATACCTTTTTAAAAAAATAAATTATTAATTTGCGTCACAACTAGTTTTACTTCTCATTCCCATTTAGGAAGCCTAAATTCTCACTGTAAATCTATAATCAATCTTTCTTTCTATATTCCCTTGTTGCTTACAAATCTTTGTTCTCACATACAATTTTCACAATGTGTTTTTTTGGGGTTTTTTTTTTTTTTTTTTTTTTTTTTTTTGGTTTTTGGGTCACACCCGGCAGTGCTCAGGGGTTATTCCTGGCTCCATGCTCAGAAATTGCTCCTGGCAGGCACAATGTGTTTTATTAGTTATTATTTGGTTTACTTAATGCACATACTTGAGAATAAAAATGAGCATATTAGAGTATAAAACTGGGTTGCAAGCCAGAGACAGAGTACTGAGTGTAGGGCAACTGCATTGTAGATAGCAAAACCTCAGTTCAATCTTTGGCATTCCATATAGTTCCACAAGCCCTGCCAGGAGTGATCCCTGGGAAAAGAGCTAGAAGTGAGCCCTGATCATTCCAGGTTTGACCTGAAATTTAAAAAAAAGAAAAATAAACCTTCTTTGTATCCTTAAGTTACAAAATTAAAGACAATCCTATGCTCGTTAAAAGTAAGGGGGGGGGGGTTTAAGAAGATTATCTCCAGTAAAAGCCACATTTTAAGCACATGAGTAGAAAATACTGAGCAGTAGCAATGCTTGCTGATTTTGTCACTAGTATGGTCAAATGTGTGATGAAATAGACAGGGAAGTTTAAAAGCTACCATTATTCTCACTGGCTGTCTAAAACTTTATCAATAAGGTTAAATATCTCTCGAAGTTTAGTCCACTGACAAAAATGAAATTATTTCACAGCATTACCAAACTTTCAAATTAAGAAAGTCCTCTAAAAACTTATAAAAAGATAGACACCACTTAACTCTTTGAAATCTAGCTCTCGGGGCCCGGGAGATAGCATGGAGGTAAGGCGTTTGCCTTTCATGCAAAAGGTCATCAGTTCGAATCCCGGTGCCCCATATGGTCCCCCGTGCCTGCCAGGAGCAATTTCTGAGCATGGAGCCAGGAGTAACCCCTGAGCACTGCCGGGTGTGACCCCCCCCCAAAAAAAAACAAAAAACTACTTATGTTAGAAATCTAGCTCTCAATTTGATAATGATAATAACTTTAACTTATAAATTGAAGGAAAATTACATTTATATAACACCAGCAAGTAAAATTAAAAAATAAGTTCAAAGTTTTAAATGTATACATTTCTATATTTTACTGTATTTTAAAAAATCAGTAATATAAAACACTTGCCAAGTTCATTTAGTCTCTGACTGAGGCACACATATGTGATCTCCTAATTTACAGCTTGCACGTACAGATGTTCACACTTAGTAAAAGGGCTTCTTAATAGCTTTTTTTAATTAAAAGTGTGTTGATAATAGGTGTTTTAAACATATCCAAACAACACAGCTGAACTGACAAATGCCTGTCTTCATGCCTCACCATGTCTCACATTGTGGCCAAATTTTATGAGAAAAGATTTTAATTCAGTCACATATATACAGAATAAATGTTACCCGAAAAACTCCAAGTAAAATCTTTCATTAATTTCTCTCTCTATGATCTGTTTCCAACTAGAAAATGTTAGACTGCTACTAAGTTGGTGTAGCCGAAAGCAGAACCACACAGCCGCTGCTTGCTGCCTGCATTTTTTTTCCTTTTGCAAAACTTTGAACCCCAGCCAGCTTTGACACACTGCCTCTTCAGTTAATAACTATCAAGTTTCCCCTTGTCTCCTGTCTACTTTTCTTTGAGGCAATTGCGCACTCAGCACCCCGAGATAATAACACACATCTATAAGATAAAAGCAATGGCATTAATGTAATTGTCTGCCTCTTTCTCTTTAGCCTAATCTTTTTTTCCTTCAGTTTTGACTGCCTGTGTGACACCTGTTTTTGTCTCCTCTGATCCTACGACAGGTTTTCCGCTGACAAGGTTTTTGCCTGACAGAGATTCTGCAGACAAGAACATAATAAAATATGAAGAACTGCTTGTCAGAATTTCTGCCAATGCTCAAGTGAAATAAGGGGGGTGACTTTTTTTTTTAATCAGGGGCCCTATGATGGTCGCTGTTGGCATGTCAGGAAAAAGACCTTCCTAGCCAATTTCTCCAAGCTAAAAAGAAGTTTTCTTTTATGTTAGAGGCTGATTTATATTTAATTTTTTTTTTACTGATTGTCGAAAACATAAGAGTCAAAATGGGGGAGAGTAGAAATCTTACCCTCAGATTTTTACAGTATAGTAGTATTGAACATACTAAATAAAAGTGAAAGACATTTCACTTAAACCATATCCTCTGAATATACAAGAAAAAATGCCAACTTATTTTAATGATAAAACAAACTTAACTTCTCTAAATTTAATTTACTGGTTAGTTTTGTTCCTAAAGCCTCCCACTTACCTTTTGAAACTTAGTTTTCTGAAAATAAGAGAGCAAAGGTGAAATTAGCCAACTGGAAAAAGACATGCTGAAAATGGGACTAATGACAAGATGTTTACAGACTATGCTTACCATTAAAATAGTGGAGAGAAACTGTTAGAAAAGGACATGGTAAATAGAATTCAGAATTTGGGGTATATTTCAGAGTTTTTAATATACTTCTTTGTGCTCCCCTGTGTGATATGCTGCAGCAGGTATAAGCACAAAGAAAAGTGTGCTTGTCAAGCTTCCAAGCTAGTGGTGGTAATAGTATAACACAGAAAAGACCATGCTGGTCTCAGTGAAGTATTAAAAACGTACAGACAGGACCTCTAATTGCTCCCTGGGAAGAAGTGGTTCCCTCTTCCCTGATGACCAAGTCAGAAGACAGACTGGACACAATCAATAGCAAAGCAAGTGTGAAAGCAAAAAACTGGGGAAGATTTTATGGTGAAGTAGAGTCTAAAATTTTTTTTTCTAATTCTCATACTAACTACCATATAAATACTTTGAATTTAAGCATCAATTTTCCAAATACATTTGTTTCACACCTAGTCATATCACACGAATAGCCATAGCTAATGAAAATGTAAATCAAATCACCAACATCATTTTCATTATAATAAAAAGTGAAAATAACAAATAAATGATTTGAAGAATTTAATTTAACCCTATTGTATTTAAGACATCAAAAATACTATCAGTTATGTGTAACACTATGAGAACAATTCTTAATGAGACATTTTATATACCTATATTTAAGATTACATCTCCAAAATCTGTGTGAACGTTCTACTTATTCAACATATCTCAATCTAGACCAACTATATTTCAAGCGTTCAACTCTATAATAGAACTTTGCATATTGTAGCAACAATTTTAGAAATGTATTTTTACTTTCACTACAATTATATTTAAAGCCATTTAAAACAGTACTTTTCAATTAGAAGGATTTTCTATTAGATTTAAAGCAGTAGAGACACTAAATCCTAAGAGTAAAGTTGGGGGATATCTATAAGGCTAACGTAGATATTTTCCTGGGTTCTAAAGCTGACTTCAAGAGAGTAGAATCCAGAAATTTTAGAAGAAACTGGTCATGGTTTTGACAATTTCTGGAAAAACTCCATGAAATACTTTTTTAGTGATTTGATTCAATTCTCACTAATAGGAGCTTAAGCAGTGGCACAGTGATAGGGCATTTGCCTTGGGTGTGGCTGACCTAGGACGGAACATGGTTCGATCCCCCAGCATCCCAAACGGTCCTCCAAGTCAGGAGCAATTTCTGAGTGCACAGCCAGGAGTAACCCCTGAGTGTCACCAGGTGTAGCCCAAAAACCAATCCCCCCAAAAAATAAAAATAAAAAATAAATTCTGACTAACAAAAATTAATTTAAGAAGCTTCTTAAAAATTTCGAACATCACCCCCCTAAAAAATAAAATCTAGTGGAGTCATAAAAACAGCATTTTATGTTTGTATTTACAACATAAAAGAACTTTCTTCTGATATACTACCATTTTCTCATCCAATAATTTCACACAGAGAGAGAAGGGGAAAACAAGCCCATACTTGAAAGTAGTCATTGTCATTCAGACAAAACAGAAAAAGAATGTATGAAAGTCTACACTTTAGATTGTTAAGGTCTACTGGGTTCTTAGAACCACATAGAATATCTTGGTTTTTTTTGAACAGTGCATTGTCAGTAAAAATGAAAAGAGGTGAGGAGTGCGTTTCATTTATAACCCCCTTCAATTTGTGTTCTGCTTAACCTAGTGAACTCCTGTTAATTAAGATGTTCCTACAAACAATTAAGCTTCCTGTAGGATCGTTAGCAAGATATAAAAATTTATGATGTAATAAAGTGCAATAAAATGATAAAGTGGTTAGCCCATCAAAGCAATCCACATGCAAGGATATAGATGCAAAAATAGTAAAATGTGACTCGAACTCTAAAATTCATCAACTTCTATCTTTTGAACTTTCAACAGGTAGATCTGCAGGTCTCCAAAATGTGACTTTTGGGAGAAGTTTTCCTAATTTTTGTTCAAATAAAGGCTTATGAAATATTTTAAGAGTTAGTGAAGGTCTAAAATATTCTGGGGAAAACAAGTTCACTTAAGTGAACACCTGATCTCAGTCAATGACAACCTGGTCTGCCTACAGCTACAAAAGAAAAAAACCTTCCTTGTAAAGTGATGGCTTCTCAGGCAATCATCTCCACATCTGTACCCTGAGGATCTAGAAACTGTCAAATCTCTTTTATACTTTCTGTTGTATTTAAATATTATTTATTGTTAAAATTTTTTGGTTTGGGGGTTCAACTTTGGCTATACTCTGCAATGCTGGGGATTTAACCACAGTAAGTTTTGTGCAAAAGGAATGTCTTACCTTTCTTCTAGGTCTCCAGGCAAGTACATTCCTATTGTTACTCAAATACATAGATAGGAGAACTGGAACTTACTACAAAACTGAGATATGACTTATCTATTGCCCAGGCCACATCCAACCTTTAGCCAGCAAATCATAATAAAACATAACATCTCTGTCCTGGGGTCAGAGAGATAGTACAGTGGGTAAAGAGCACTTGTTCTGTACTATGCCAACCCAGGTTCAAACTGCTACATTCCATATGGTTCCCTAAGCACTGCCAGGAGTGATTCCTGAGTACTACTGGGTGTAGCTCCAAAATACCAAAACAAGTAAAAAGGTAAAATAATTTCTCTCCTGCATCCAAGGTTAAATTTCCACTCTTGTAAGAGTTTAATAATAATATTTAATATATATTAAGTGAATTATATCACTTAATGCTAAGAAGGACTCTTTTTGTTCCATTATTATCCATATTTTTCAAATGATAAAATGGAGATTATATCATTTAACTAAGGTTTTAGTAATAGCAGATGGAAGAGCCAGGACTGAAATCCAAATAGAGCCAACAGCCTACCTAAAATTCTATATTTTGCTTCAATTCATTTTATTTTAATTTAATTGAACCCACTGTGATTTACAAAGTCCTTCATAGTTGGATTTCAGGGCCAATCCCCCTACCAGTGTTCACCTCCATCCACCCATGTGCATCCCATACTACCATCCCCTACCCTCCAATCTGCTAGTATAACAGGTCCATTTTAACTTTAAATTGTTAAATTTTCGGTGTCTTGATTCTATTGCTGTTGACTTTGGCTTGGATATTTAGTGTTCTCCTTTTTTAACACCACCAATGCACCTGAGACGACTTTTGCCTTGGCCCCGATCCTTTCATATTTGTGTTTCTCCTCCTCCATTTAATTTCTTTCCTTCCCCTAGCTATACCCTGGGGTCTCGTTTTTGTGCCCCTTGGCTTTCTTCAGACCCTAGACTCAAAATTCTTTGTGTTTCATTCTCAAAATAAGCCCTAGAAGGCCAGAGCATGAATAGTAAAAAGGTAGGACACACATCCCTCTAAGGTTCAATCCCTGGTCCCAACACAACCTGGAGAGATCCCTTAATTAAGTTAGGAATAAGCCCTGGACAGAACTGGTTGTGAACCCAAATTAAAAAAAAATAAAAAATGAAAAAAAAAAAATGAAACCATAGAAACTCCTAAACTATAGATCATCACTGTAAGCAGAAAAGGCTCAAACTAGCCAGATTCACCTTATGTTCCATCTGAATAAAATAGAGAAAGAGAAAAAAAGAAAAAGGAAAAAATATCCTGAGGAGCTAACAGGCAGAGAGCCTAAGACTTTGATGGGAGGCACTGTTGGTGCTGTAATTAAAAACATTTTTTTTCAGGAGTTCAAAGCATCATCCCAAAGGTGGGGAGGCTAAGAAATAAATCAAAATAAGCAGCTCAGGGACTCAATACGAATATAGTTAATGCCATTAATCAAGCATTAAATCTTTGCTTATGTGAGGATGTCCTCCCTTTAAAGTTTATCAGCAATGATCAGGGAGTAAAGGAGAAAGCAGAAGAGTGCTTGACAGTGCCCTCCAGTCAAGCAAAGAAAGCTCTCCAGTGCCAGGCTGGGAAATGGCCTTGTTTCTGCTCTCTAAAATAAAAATATGTGGAGAAATGTTCAAGGACTTTGTCTATGGAGAAGCAAGACCTCAGCTGCCTTACCAGAGCCAGGAGGCATCTAAAATCTAGTTGCTTCAACTATAAGAGTATTATAACTAGGCACAGTGAGATTTCAGTATAAAGAGTTGAAGAACTCAGTCTACTAAAAAAGCATCAGTTCCCACTTTTCCCAAAACAGCACACCAGGGGAAGAAGGGCTCTGGACTGTCTACCCCAGTATTTCTTAGAAACCTTAGAAGAATGACTACCTCTCTTTTCTTATAGGATCACATTTTCATTTACCT
Source organism: Crocidura indochinensis (assembly GCA_004027635.1). NCBI lineage: Eukaryota > Metazoa > Chordata > Mammalia > Eulipotyphla > Soricidae > Crocidura > Crocidura indochinensis. The sequence continues at coordinate 2,928 of PVKC010002149.1, read as the reverse complement.
GGATTTACTTCCATTTTGAAGACTCAAGCTAGTACTTTTCTTACACTTTTCACCGAATCCTTTAAGGCACCCTTGCAACAATTCTTTCCCAAAGCAACATTCAATGACTGTTAGGACAAACTCCAGGTCAGTAAATGGGAGAATAATTTCTTGTAGCTTAACACCTAACAATAATACCTTCTTTTTCTTAGAAATCTATTTTTTTTACTAGTCCCTTTAACACTGACTGATCAATAAATAAAATATTATATAGAAACTACTGGTAAATTACTCAGAATGAGCATGATGTCATATAAGTATCACACTGTTGCTCTTTTACTTAGTATTGTTGTCTTTGGGGCAGGATAGACAAATGAGTGTGATGGGGAAGAATAGGTTATCACTTCTTTATTCATTTTTTGTATTCAATTGAGGAGGACTATTATAGTTATCAGCTGGGGATAAGCTTTCACAGATAATTAAATAATTCATAAGAAAAACAACGACTGGGCACGGAGAGATAGCACAGCGGCGTTTGCCTTGCAAGCAGCCGATTCAGGACCAAAGGTGGTTGGTTCGAATCCCTTGTCCCATATGGTCCCCTGTGCCTGCCAAGAGCTATTTCTGAGCAGACAGCCAGGAGTATACCTTGAGCACTGCCAGGTGTGGCCCAAAAAAACAAAAAAACAAAAACAAAACAAAAAAAAAACAACAACGATTGGGAAAAATCACAATGACCTTTCAAAGCATAAAATAAAAATTATTTATTTTTACATGCTCTGATTCTTCAATCCTTATAAAGGATGATATTTCAACAACTGTGAGATATTTGCAAACAGAATATTAAAACATCATGATTCTAATTTTAGAATTATCATAATCTTATTTTGATTACAAAATGCTCAGAACCAATGACCCTAACTTAGGAATTAATTATGCTTAATTAAGTTTGAGTAGGTTTTTCTTTTAGATATACATTTGCCACATTGCACACACACATACACACATGTAACTAACCTAAGAATGTATCCTACCTGCTTCTACTAAAAAAAAAAAAAAACATTATTCTTATTTACCTAAAATTCAAACTTAATTTATGTTCTAAAATCTTCTATTTTTGGAAGTTCTCTATACATATGCTTATTCTGATAAAGCATATCAAGAAAAAGTTGATAATTCTATTTCAGTGATGATAAAGGGGAAAAAAAAGTTAATAGGAATAATGAACAGGAAGCCATCTTCTAACCCTCACCATTACCTACCACTAAATAAATGTATTTTAAGCAATAGTTGTCATATTTTGTTTGGCGTGTTCTTTGAGCTGCAGTGTTCAGGGTTTATTCCTGGCCTGTGCTCAGGGAACACTACTAGAAGGGTTCGGGTACCATATGATGTGTTGCAGGGAATTAAGTTTAGGTCATCTGTGCTATCTGCTGTACTCTCTTTAGTCTAAAAGCTGTTCTGGCTAATACTATGAATTGTCAATTCTATGAATGGTATAATTGCCTCTTTTGATTATTGAGAAGAGTCCAAATAAATCAAAAGCCAACTTTCTACTAACTTTTATGGATGCTTAGAAATTAATAATGTATTTTTATACTTCTAAGTCAATGTGGTAATAATTTTTTATTTATTATCTTTTAAATAGGGGTTCCACCTTTTTCATAAAACCTTGGGACATAAATTACTTTGTTTTACCACATATTTTTGCATTTTTCTAAAAGTCTAAGAACAAAGAAATAAAGGCTGTGGCAAGGACTCAAAAAAGTATCAGATACATTGGTGGGGAAAAAATAAGGAGAGAACTAAATAAGCAAGTCAAAGTCAATGACAATAGAATCAAGAGACCTAAACTTTAAGGGGCCGGCATGGTGGCGCTAGAGGTAAGGTGTCTGCCTTGCCAGCACTAGCCTAGGACGGACCATGGTTCGATCCCCCGGTGCCCCATGTGGTCCCCCAAGTCAGGAGCGACTTCTGAGCACATAGCCAGGAGTAAACCCTGAGCGTCACCAGGTGTGGCCCCAAAACCATAAAAAAAAAATCTAAACTTAAATGGGCCTGATATACTGGCAGGAATGGGGTGGTGGAATAGGATGTACTCTGGGTTCATTGGTGAAGGGAGGTTGACACTGGTGGTGGGAATGGCCCTGACCCACTGTATATCTGAAATTCAATGATGAAAGACTTTGTAGATCACAATGGTTTCAATAAATTTAAATTAAAACCAAAAAAAGATACATGGTACTTTTTTTTAAAGACTCAATGATCAGGGGCTGATGGAATAGAGAAATGAAGGCACTTGGCTTAAATGTGGTTGACCCTAGCACTATATATGGTCCCCTAAACACTTCCAGGGCTCTTTCTTGAGTAGAGAACCAAGAATAGACCTGGGCACCAGTGGAAGTGGTTTTCTCACTACAAAAAGAATTAATAATCATGTTAATTGAATAAACATAAATTTCAAATTTTCAGTTTCTTATGGTCTGCACCTAAGTATTATAGACATATATCCAAATAAACGTTTAAGTAAGTCAAATTTAAAAGCCCAGAATTTATTAACAAAGTGTAGTGACCAAAATTCATTAATGCAAAAAAAAAAAAGGCAAGGAATCATTTATTAAGTGAGTGGGAAATACCTATGTTATTTAGAAATCATTTTTATGTCTCCTATCCCATTAACAAAAATAATGTTAATGATTTCAAAGGAAGTAATTTGTGAATAATGGCATCATGGCCCAATGAGAAATTTTAAAATCCAGGTGTTTTAGAATGAATTAATTACTAACCCTCTTTAATTTTTTAGACATCTTTCCTAAATTTTTCACAGAATATCTAGATCAACAACTTAAGGTTTAAGAAGCATCTGTAAGGTAATAAAGCTGTATGTGTATGCGAGTGAGAGAGAGAATAAGTGCATGTAAATGCTCTTAGGGTTAGACCCTAGGAATA
>PVKC010002148.1:0-45301 GCA_004027635.1 Crocidura indochinensis | reverse complement strand
GAGACCCTATCCCTGAAGTTTCCTGGCATAAGACCGACTCTAGGTTCCAGGCAAGCTAGATAGTCCAATCCAATACATTGTAGTGCCAGCACACTTTTATTTTTTACACAGTCTCTGTTGTTGGTATCATGTTTCTGTATCAAAGATCCTTGAATCTGCATATGCTGCATTGAAGTCAGGATGTGGAGCATCCTCCTGCCTCACCTCGTAATTAAAGGGCTATGCATGAAGCCCTATTCTGTAAGCAGGTCCTTGTTGTTGTTAATCTTGATAGAGGATTGCTTCCTGGTGATGTTATAGAGAACTTGGGTGTTATGTAGATGGCTTCCGTAGTTCAGAGTTGAATGGATAATGCCCTTTCTTCTGGGGCCTGTGCCAGGTCATTATGTCAGTGTTCAGGGTATAAGGTCCCTTTACACTACATGATTTGTGTGTTCCAATCTCTATTAAATAAGACCTTATTTGTATGTATAGTATTTTCCCATTTTAATGTGCCTATGCAAAAAAGGAACACTGCCACGTGGTGTTATTGGCAAACATGGAGAGCACATGAACAAGTCCAACAAACTCAATGACATGGTTCAATCAAAAGCATTAACTGGGGGACTCTATCACCAGAATTGCTCCTAGAACAACTCATAAAGAGAAGGAAAAAAGTGGTTAGAACCATCTCTGTCAAGAGAATATTTAGTAAGATTTACAGATGTCAAAGAAAAAACACATAGAATATTTGAAAGAAATTCGTGTTCATTGTATGTCTTTTGAAATAGTTCGGGTTTGTTAAACACAATGCATGGTATTGGTCTATGATTAGGATTGTGAAGGACTGAGGTTAAAAAGAGTAATGTGAGCAGTGGCGTTTACGAGGGTAAGAAAAGGAGTAAAAAATAAGCTTCATAGGGGAATAGGAAGGGGCAGAATACAAATAGACATTCTGGATAAACAAATAATAACATAAGGATTGGGAATATTCTTAATATAAGCAGTACGCTAGGGGCGTTAGCCCCCGCGCGGTTTCTACCCCAGAAGGCCTGGAGGCCGGGGGCTGAAGAGGGGACAGCTAGGAGCCTATCAAGGCCCCCAGCGCACCCAAGTTAGAGAGCAGGTCGCCAGCATGGGTAACCCAGCCAGCAACTCAAGACAGGATAGATAGAGAACCAGAAGACAGGATAAGCCCTGCCCACACCCTAAGCCCTTACCACCCCAGAGCTTGTGGAAGGGCGGGGAAAACTTGGGACCCCATCGAGGAGGGGACACCCCCCCCCCGACACCCACCTGGTCTGGCCCCCTGGGCTGCCACCCCAGAAGACCTGGAGGCCGAGGGCCGAAGAGGGGACAGCTAGGAGCCTATCAAGGCCCCCAGCGCACCCAAGTTAGAGAGCAGGTCGCCCGCATGGGTAACCTAGTATTCTAAATTTTAATTAAAAGTTTAAAGTCACAATTTCAGTTGTTTCCATATAATCTATTTAAAGTTTATCAATTTATTTTCATAATACAGATTAAGCATGTGATGTCTTTTATTTTACTTGGTCTTTAACACTCCCTGACTTTAACACTGAATAACTGGGAAATTTTGATATAGCACGTTTTCTTTTCTGTTTTTGAAAGGTTCAAAAGTATTATTCTTATATACCCTAGTTTGTATGTGTCTTTGTTTTTTGCATAGAGAAGAAAAGTTATTACTTTAAAGGATATTATAACTTGTTCTTTTTTACTTATCTAGAAAGATTTTGTTTGATTTGATGGGAGGCATATCTATCTGCCTGGCTTAATCCTGGCTCTATGCCCAGAATCATTACTGGCAGAAGACAAGAGATTATATAGAGTGCTGGGTATTGGACCAGGTTGTCTGCTTGTGAGGCAAACATGTTACCCACTGTCCCATTATTCTAGCCCATCTAAATATTTTATTTAGAATGGATACAGTGTGGTTGCTAATAAGTAAATTATCTTTACAACATTTAAGGCCTAATAAGTTATTTCTGATATTTAAACATATCTATTGTTTATAATAATTTGTATTATATCTAGCTTACTTCTGCATTGTTTGATTTTTTACAATGGTATCTAGAATATATTCGTTTCTTTTTCCAATCTATTACTAATACCTTTATTTTTGTCTTTATCTAGCTTTATCTCTATCTTTAACTTTATCACATCTTTTTCAAAAATTAACAAAATTAGTTGTAAAGATATTATAAAGTTTAAGGCTTTTTCTTAGAATGTAGCAGTCTTTCATTTGAATTCTTGCACTAAAGTTTTTCTCAAAGCACTATCAGGGGGCATTCCTGAACATGAGCTACGGATAAATCCTGATGACCTGTGGGTATATCCCCTCCAAAAACAAACAAACTAATCCAAAACAAAGATAAACAAATTTTATAAAAACAAAATATTCCACTTTGTTCACATGTATTTTGTTGTTGTAAATTATGTTCATGAAACTTATGTTCTTAAATGAAATTTGAAAGTAAACTTGATTTTTTAATTATGCTTTTGGGCTTTGAATGTATTATCTATTTATTTTTTTATTTTTATTGTTTTTTGTTTTTTGGGTCACACCCGGCAGCGCTCAGGGGTTAATCCTGGCTCCATGCTCAGAAATTGCTTCTGGCAGGCACGAGGGACCATATGGGGCACCGGGATTCGAACCGATGACCTTTTGCATGAAAGGCAAACACCTTACCTCCATGCTATCTCCTGGGCCCCATCTTTATTTATTTATTTATTTTTTTGGTTTTTGTGAATGTATTATCATTCATTTAAGTTATAGGCAGGTTTATAGTCTTGTGCCTAACATTCAAAAATTATAGTTAACTTTTAAGCATGATGTGAGATAGTAATCAAATTTCATTATTTTAACCTGTTTCTATACTTTTCCCAGAACTATTTATTGAAGATAACTTTTCTAGTTTTCATATTCCTGGCTTCTTAGTCATAAAATTATGTCCCTATATTTATGGGAATTAATTTCTGGGCTCTTAAGTCTATTCCATCTGTATATTAACTCTTATTTATATATTATATTTTCTATTGCTTTAGTTTGATGCTACTATTAAATTAGGGACCATGTTTTCCCCTTTTTCTAAGATGGGGATTATTTTGGTTACTTGGAAGTGGTGTTATAAATACTTCAGTAATTATTGATATGTTTTATTGAAGAATATTGTTGGGATTTTAATAGATTTGCTTTGATTTTATATATAGTGTTTTGGGTAGAATTTTCATTTTAGAAATGCTGTACATGAGCATGAATTATTTTCCCATATCTGTCTACTGTTTATTTTAAAAATGACATACTTGCAATTGTATAAGTCAAATATTTTTTTGCTAAATTCATTCCTGTGTAGTTAAATCTTTTACATGCAATGGTTAATGGAGTTTTGTGTGGTTGTTAATTTTTGGAATCATTTCTGAAAATGACAAGATTGAATTCAGGTCTCCACACATAGATGAAGCATATACTAAGATCCTAGAAATGTTTACTCAATTTCATTTATTTTTCATTGCTTGCATATAATAATGTAGCCACTTCATTCTTATACATTTATTAAGTAGTTTATTGTTTTGCTCTATTGCTCTCTATTTTCCTTATAAGTTTTAATGAAATATTTATGGTTTCCTATGCATATTATTATGACACCTTTAAATAATAGTTTTGCAATCCCCACTATTATTATTCTTATTTATTTATTATACAAAATTATTGTATGGGATTTCACACCTTTATTTGTAAATTAGTTTTGTTTTTTTGGATTTCTTTGCCACTGAGTATGGCAGTTGTGGATATTTTCCACCTATCTCCATTCTGTTGTATTTAAAATTTCTACATGATTATTAAATCTTTATTTAAGTTTATATTATATCACTGATATAACCATATGACTTTTAGGTTTCATTTTTTATTATTGTGTTCACATTAATTGATTTGCATATGTTGAACCACTCTTGCATGCCAGAAATTAACTCACTTAGATTAATATATCATTAAATCTTGAATATATACTTTCAATATTTACATCTATGTTAATCAGGGGTATGTGGTATCTATGTCTACTTTTGATAATTGGTTAATATTGGCCTTATAAAATTTTGAAAGAATTAATATTTTAAATTTTGTGTAAAAATCTTTTGAAAGATACATAATATTAGATCTTTAAGGGTTTTACAGAAGTTACTATTAAAAGCTTCTAGATCGTTCCAGAAATTTGATTGCATTTTCAATTTATTTGCTTAAAATTAATTTGGATAACTTTTCTTTTTCTTTCTTATTTAGTCTTCAGGGGTTATTTATTCCAATATATTTTCTCTTATGTTCCTTAAATTAGACATAAAATTGTTCATAAGAGCTTTTTATGATCACATTTATATTTCTGTGATAGCACTAGTAACTTTCAGAATTCACTTTATCTTTTATTATGGGCATATTAATTAAAATGTGTCTTGGTGTGTACTTGTTGAATTTACTTTGAAATTATTTGTTTTTACTTAAATTATTTGAATTTACTTGTTGAATTTACTTTGAAATTATTTGTTTCTAAATATGGGAATTTATATCTTCCCTAAGTTTTTGAAAGCTTTGGCTCATTATTTATTTTTATTATTATTTGACGATGATATTTTCCTCTTCTCTTTTTCTCCTGGAAATTTCATAAGACAAATATTATTGTATCTCCAATTTTTATTGCCATTTTAATTGTTTTAATTTTTATCACTTTGTCTTCTTACCTTCAAGTTCACTGATTCTGTTTGCAGCACATGTTAATTAATATCCATAATTTTATTATTAATTTTTTAAATTTTTTTAAATATTTTTTTTGTTTTTGGGCCACACCCGGTGATGCTCAGGGGTTACTCCTTGCTATTCGCTCAGAAGTCGCTCCTGGCAGGCACAGGGGACCATATGGGGAACCAGGGGATCGAACCGCGGTCCATCCTAGGTTAGCGCAGGCAAGGCAGACACCTTACCTCCAGCGTCACCGCCCGGCCCCCATAATTTTATTTTGAACTCTTTTTATAAGCATATTTGGTTGAGCTTTTACTCATGGTTTCTGTGATCTTGTTGAGTTGTCTTCCACTAATCTAAAGTTATTAAGAACTATAAGATATTGCTCTGAACTCTGTAGCAGGATGTTTCTTAGTAATGATATACTTGGAATTTTTCCTACAGTTTTGTCTTCATCCATCATGGAGGTTGAGTTTATCTGACTCCTTATTTAATGTGGACCTACACAAAAGTTTGAGTGACAGTGTGTGTTCAGAAAGGCCTGGAGGACAACTTAGATTCACAATGACAAGCATATGGCGTGGGTCATGGTTCCAAGACTATGTGGGCCTAATTCAATATCAAAGTGTGAGAGTTTCCTCAAACATTTCTAACATCAAGGTCCGCCAAACCTAGTTGATTCCCCGGGGTTCACAAATGCTAGTGTCTATCAGACACTGTGATATGAAAGTCAAGGGGACTTGATGGGATGGTGTTGCTTCATTCTTCACAATAATTATATTTCCATTCATGCTTTAATGGAGATCAAGATATACACGGTTATGAGATTGGGAGTTACAGTGGTAGAAGAGTCAAGAAGATCTGGCAATGTTGCTGGTAAAAAGAGTGTATGTTTGGAAAGCTCTAGATTTGTGCAGGACTTGGATGCAACCAGGACTACAGTCAAAAGTGCCTGTAGCAACGGTGCAACAAGATCAAAGAGTTTACCTAAGGATTCAATATTGAAAGTTCTTAAAATCACCTATGTACTGAGTTCAAGAGGCTCTCAGTAGTAGCGGCCAGAGCAATAGCATCGGGTTGGGTGTTTGCCTTACACATGGTCAACCTGGATTTAATACTATGTCATCCTATATAGTCCCCTGAGCATACCAGGAATAATTTCTAAGCATAAACCAAAGAGTAATTCCTGAGCACGGCCCCATGTGACCAAATACCCCACTCCCAAATAGAGAAAAGCTGGTGTCAATCAGATTTTCTGGATACCTAGTGTCTAAAACTACAGAAGCTGTGCAGACGCTGGAATGAACATATCTTGGCGGTTTTAAAAGTTACAAATTAGACCCTATGTGGCTATCAGTCCTTATATTCAATAGTCGGTTCTCCCTTTCATATGATTTGGGGATACTATCTAGTATATAGGAATGCTGTTTACTTATTAACTATCATATAGAGACAGGGAGAGGTGAACTGTGTATGTTTGCTAATTTGAGCATCAATAGGGGTAAGTATATTGCAGATCCTAGTGAACTCAACTTTTCCAGGAGTAGAGAGATTCCCCCCCCCCAAAAAAAAAATTGGCCACTAGGATCTATTACTGTGGAGAGTGAGATCCATTATGTTATCTTATAAAATAGTTCACCAAGATGGCACCTACTGATGAGTCAGACTCCTCTGCTTTACAAATTCCTACCCATTATCTCAGTGTTATATACACAAGTGTGTAGTTCTGTGCTGCTAGGAGTTTGGCATATCCTGCTTCTGCATTCCCAGATAAGATTCCAAACCGCAGAGTTTTCTTCCTGATGGGATTTATTGCACTGTTGTGTTATTTCTCGGTGAACACTTTCTCTGTCCCCAATCGTTCTTCATACTCTTTTTCGATCAGTTAGAATGTTTGTTCATATGGAGTTTTTCAACATTGTCTGTTTATATTAATTAACATTTAAGAATCAATTTGCAGTGCTCACAGGTGAATTTTCAGTTTTTTTTTTTTTTTTTGGTTTTTAGGCCACACCCAGTGACTCTCAGGGGTTACTCCTGACTATGTGCTCAGAAGTCGCTCCTGGCAGGCACGGGGGACCATATGGGAACCAGGGGATCGAACCGTGGTCCGTCCTAGGCAAGGCAGCAGGCACCTTACCTCCTGCGCCACCTCCCGGCTCCCGAATTTTCAGTTTTTGTAAGGCTATCTTTTTGCCTGTGACTCTTCAGATTTTCAATAGTTTCCATCTTCATTTCTTTTTTCCCAATTTTATGTCTGTTTATTTAATTAATTAGTTTATTAAAACATAGTGTTTACAAAGTTGTTCATGATACAGTTTTTTTCCCATAGAGTTAATTATGCTTAAGTTTTAGTTTTTCTTCTGTCTTCTCTGTTTCTGTCTCTCTCTGTCTCTCTGTCTCTGTCTCTGTCTCTGTCTCTCTCTCTCTCTCTCTCTCTCACACACACACACACACACACACACACACACGCACACACACATATTCACACGCATATACACATGATCTTCCTTTTTTTTTTCTCCCCTTTAGGACATTGTGGTTTGCAGTATTGTTCCTGAGGGATATCATGTCTATCATTTTATCTCCTTTCAGTACCCAATTCTTGTCCAGAGTGATAGTTTCCAAATCAGTGTCATTTCTAAAATATAAGGTTTGTTTACTTTTCCTCATATTTTATCTATTTTTGACATCATTTTCCCAAGATTTTTAAACATTTATGTGTGGATTTTAATTATATTTTTGTTTTTAAATTGCTTGTTTTACCTCTTATTTATTTGCCATCTATTTTTATGTTTACTTGTGGTAATATGTGTTTTTTGTTTGTTGTTTTCACCCACATTCAATGGTGTTCAGGGCTCACTATTGACTCTGCACTCAGGTGTTACTCCTAACAAGGCTTAGGTGACCAAGTGTTGAACTGAGGACTGAATTTCTGTTGATAACCTACAAGACAAATGTACTACTATTACTCTGACCCCAAATACTTGTATAATTTAAATTAGGAGATAATAGCATTAATTATTTATACAGCGAAATTCTCAAACTGTATGCTATATTTTATTGTCAATATAAAGTCATATCTGGTTCATTGTATTCTTATTTTTGACCTCTATATTTATTAAAAGTGTCACTAAAATTTGAAATGTGTATAGTCAACACAGAGCATACTGTATATGATTTCAACATTTTTATATAAAGTGTTTTATTATCCAGAAAATGCTCTATCTTGACTCATGTGTACTTAAAGAAAATGTGTATTTTTCACTGCTGAATTTAGTGTTGCATAAATGTCAGGTGATTTTTTTCATAATGCTGTTCAAAATTTTAATAACCTTATTGAATGTTTGTTCTAGTCATTACTGTCAGAGAGGTTTTACAATCCAAATTTTAGTATGAATATGTCTTCTCATACCTCTAGTTCTCTCAATCGTTTCATTATGAAATAATCTTTTTATTAAAGATTTATTTTATTTTCATTTATGCCTCATAACTCAGAATAAGATTTAAATGCAAGGCTGAAAAGGAGTCTTTTTTATTCTTTACCAAATTTATTATCATTAAACTTTGTTTGCCCAGTGTTATGAGGCACATTTTATTTAGCCATGGTTTTATATTTAGCAAAATCTAAAGGGAATCTATTTTGTTATTTGTAAATCTCAGAATATTCTACATTTTCTATGCTTTAATCCACAGATTATAATTTTCCTCCATTTCTTGCCCTTCAACTATGCTCATCCTATTCAACAGATTATGAGGTTGATGTTGAATTTAATCTCTTTTGATAGATGGTCATTTCCACATAACTTTAATGTTTCCACTCTACAAGAAAACTAGGGTGACTGCAAATCTTATTTCATTTTTATCTCCGATTCATCATCACAATGACAAATATCCACAAGCAAAAATAATTCATTCAGTTTATTAACTTTTTAAAGTGAGCAATAATGTCAGCAACAAGTTTAAATTTTAGAATAAATATCTTCTTAACAGAGTAGATCAAGATTTTACAAGAATTATACATTGTATAATTGTATCTGGGAAATTGGTCTGTGGTTGTATAACTTGTTCCTTACTGACATTTTTACCTACTTTTGTTCAGAACATATAAATAGAGTATGAAACATTGTCATCAGTACTCAATAACTGCCTTTGGTGTGAATATATGAAATCAGTATAAAATGTAAATGTGTGTCAATACACAGAATATGTGAATTAAAAATCATTTACTATTTTGATACCAATTTAAGCTTAAAAAATTAAGTTCATGTCTGCATTTGGTCTGCACCATAGATTCATTCTGTTCTCAAAAGAGTTGTAAACTAAGTTGTTAATAAAAGGTTGGAATACTGATCACTGGAAATAATCTCTGATTATGGAGCCAGGATTAAGCTCTGGGCATAGCTGTATGTGATCCATGCCCCCTACCGTTTAAAATAATTGCAGGAACAATGAATAGAAACAAGTAATTATTCATATAGAATGTCATGATTTGAGAGACTTGAACATGTAGACAATGTTAGATATCTTTTTGAGTTAGTGTAATGTACTACAGCGTTCATGAACCTTCTATTCCTCTCCATGACATTGAAGTCAACATATATGCTTCACTTCTGGATCTGACACATATTTTATAACAATATAAATAATACTGATGTCTAGCATATAAAATGTGAGTTTGTTGCAACCTTTCTATGACTCTATGATAACACATGTAATATGCATTTGCCAATCATAATTCATCGCCAGATCCTCAGGGAATGGCTAATCATATCAACTAAAAACCCCCATGGCTCATGCTCCATTAAAATATTACTTTTTCAAATAATACTACCATGTTAATACAAATCCTAAATTATCCTTAGATAAAAATCTTTGATTTATTAGAATACAGAGCTGAGGGGCCAGAGCTGTAGTGCAGCAGTAGGGTGCTTGTCTTGCACGTGACTGACCTAAGACTAAATACAGTTCGATCCCCTGGCATCCCATATGGTTCCCCCAAGCCAGGAGCAATTTCTGGGCCCATAGCCAGGAGTACTCCTGAGTGTGACAGGGTGTGGTCCCTCCAAAAAATAAGAATATAGAGCTGAGAGATGGAGAAAGGAAAGGAGAGAGAGAATGATGCAGAGACCCTAACTTTCTTAAATCTGAACCACCTTGGAATCATTTAATCCATTTAATTATTTTTCCTATAAATAATCAGGGCATAAGCAGATATCCTAAGTTTTGAGGACCAATAAGCTGGTATACCACCTGGTATAATGTAAAAATAGTAATAGGAAATGTATAATATAATACTTGAAAATTTTCCCATAAAACCATTAAATTGTAAAATTAGTGCATATCATCTTAGAAGTTTATGAAAAAACAATAAACCTTCAACTTGAGGAAGTTGAAAGGGTGTGAGTAGATGCACTCCTCTTCCTTCCCCTTTTATTAGAATGCAGATTCTGAACTCCATTCTTGTGCCAAATGCCACTGTAAGGATGCAACCTTACTGCAGCCTTAATCAGCACTATAATGTGTTACTGAAGTCATATGGACATGGTTTAGGCCTTTATATAAACTCTGATTATTATGGCATCCTAATGCTTAGTCTATTTGTCTTGAAGACACCTCAACCTAGTGTCATACAAATTATCTTGCTTATGAAAATCTCCACCTAACACTCTGTAATGTTTTGACATTTTTAGTCCTTCTCTCCCTTGTTCTCCATGAACAGGGACCAGTTTTAAAGTGTCCTGGAGGCATATCAACAGAACATAATGTTAGTGCCCTACTACAAAAATAAATTGTTTTATATATTAATAAAACGCTGTCGTTAGAATTATATATATAATTTTATATCATCTGACGTTTGATTTTGTGAAAAATTGTCAGTAACTTGGTTGTATATAGTGCATCTTCTATCACATATTCGTCACAAACACTCAATATGCCTTCCCTGCCCTTCTTCCTATCTTTTTTCTCTTCAACTAACTGTAATATAATGGGCATAAGAGAAAAGTGATATTGTAGCCCTGGATGGGATAGTAATTTCTCCTTTTAAAAAAGCAATGTACTTGCAGGGGACCAAGAGCTGCTTTGTTCTCTGATTGTTATATTTCTTGGGGCTCTGGAGGAGACAGCTTCTCCCCATTTTATTTCCAGGAGAACAGACTGCTCCACTTAAGGAAGTGAACAGAAAAGTCACCTATTATTTTCTCAACCCTGCTCAATTGTCTTTATACTTAATGCCAAATCTTTTCAGATCACAACAAAAGATTTTCTGTCAATTGAATTTTAGAGGGGGGTGTGTGTTGTCTGTGCTTCTTCTATCTTCTTTTTTTTCAAAAGTGTTTTTGAAGAAAAAATAGTGTCTGCTGGACCACCACTGTTTAGTACCAGGACACTATTCAATAAAATGAAATCAACAAAATACTCAGCTTTGGGGCATAAATGCTTAGTCTGAAGTTATGGAAAATAAAAGAGGGATTAAAGGGCAGTCAGTATCAGTAATTAAACTTTCTCAGAGCCTATGGGTTCCCCAAATCTCAGCAAACATATTAGAAAGGGTCTGATTTAAAAACAGGTGCCAGGACCTGTAATGCAGGAGCATATGCATATGCATATGGAAATAAAAGAAGCAGCATTCATCAGAACTTTAATCAGTGAGTGATACAATAAGGTTGGTTTCACCTTATTTACTTAGAAAAGCTTACATTGAAGCAATATTCAGGTAGTTGCCATTTTCATACTGATTATATCAGGAAAAATGAGGGTAATGATTCAGATTTGGCAGCTGTGGTGTTCCCTTGTAAGAGAAACTAATAAAGGGACACTAAATCTTGATATACTTATCACATTTGGGCTGTCAGGAGTACATAATCTTCTCCAAAGTTTCTTGGATTTGTTCAGTGCAGCATATTTCATCAAGCAGTAAAGTTCTCTCAACCTGCCTGCCCTACCTTTTAAGTCATTGGCAGGAAAAATCTATATATTTCTCACAAATAAGGCACTAAAGAATGGTCAAAATTATATGATTATTAAATATTAAAAATTTTTAAACTTACACCTATTATCTACACAGAGATACTGATTAAATTTGCTTACAATAAAATAATTTTATATTTGTGGAATGTTTTCAGTATCCATATTTACATATAAACATATATACAGTGCCTACTATAATATTTATTTTTAGATTAGAAAAAGGCACATAAATAGCAAAGAATACTTTATTCACAAAATTCTTTTCTGGGGGTTTGGTTTTTAGGCACATCCAGCAGTTTTCAGGGTTTATTCCTGGCTCACACCTTAGGGATCACTCCTGGAGAACTTGAACAATAATAATACAGGATGTAGAAGATTTACCCTGGGTCTGTACATGCAAGTCAAGTACCTTCCCTATTGTAATAATAATTTTTACCAGAAAAGTTTGATTAAAATGATTGTTGATGAACATACATATGGTTAGTATTGTATTTTGCTTTTAGTTGGATTAATTTACCAAAGACTTGCAAGGCAGTCATTATGGAAAAATACACATAATACTTTTGAGTGCTAATGGTTGATCTTAGTAAAGCACATAGATTTAAGTAGCTAATTAAACTTATGACATTGTTCTTTTGTCTGTATGAGAATATTCTCTAGATGCATGATTCTCATTTTATATGGGGTTTTATATCACTTCAAGTGGCAACCTGAAGTTCTCGACATCTCAGACCTTCAATGGTCCTTGATTATCTGTCTCTTTGGGGTTCCTCAGTAAGGCATTTTATGTAATAATATTTGCAGTGAAAATAAATAATTTGAAGATATCTGTACCCAACAAATTATGTGTTATTTTTATAAAGACTTATTTTAAGTTCTTTCAAATCCATATTTTATTCTAAAAGAGCTGTGCTTTTGAAGATGTTTTCTATGCACATGAGAATATATGATCATTTTTAAGAAGATATGTATTAAGTGTCCAACTTGCAAATAATTTTTAAGGATCTATATTTTTGTATGCTTATATGATGTGCCAATCACTTGCATGAGTTTAAGAACAAATAATATGTCTAACATAATTAAAATATTAACTTCAAGTCATTTGTTCAGTTTGAAGTTTTACTATCTTCACACTAGTAAATTAAATAATAGAACTAAACATGAAATCTTAATTTTTCTTTTTATTAATATGAAAATAAAGGACAGAATCTGTGTTGTAGCTGAACTATTGTTTTGTTGTAAATAAAAAGGATGCTATATAATAAAAATATTGTTATGTCAGGCTATAAGAATTTGTTCTGGAACAAATTTGTTCTTGTTCAGTTGGATCAAGTCATTAGCCTTTTTCCTATTTCACCTTATTTTTATCCACAAACTCTAAGAATACATTTAGTTTTATTACAATTAATTAGTTTTCTGTGTTTGCAAAACTTTGAAGGATAAGAGATAGTAAGATACATGCTTTGCACACAGTCAACATGAATTAGATCCAGACAGCCCATATTATATCCAGTGCGCTACCAGGGTGATATTTGAGGGTAGAATCAAAACTAAGCTGCACGTTGCCCCCCGAACAAAACAAAACAATAACAACAATAAAAACAAACCACTTCCATAGGCATGTGCTTACTTTTTCAACATCTTTATAAAAAGTAAGGGAATTATCATGTCAGCCGATCTGCTAGCTTCATAGACTCATCAAACTCTCTAAAGAGAAGGAAACCAAGATGTAGAAACTCATGAATTTATTGGTCATGCAGCTGGTTGCACTTGGATGCCTGGGAAGGAGGCAGGGCAAGTTGTCTGCCTTGCTGAAGCCTCGGCAACTGCATACAACTCACAACTGCTCCCATGCCAGTGGCCTAGCTTCACCACATTTCCACTAATATCTGCAGAAACTTAACCAACAAAAACTTTAGGAATACACTGATTTTCTGGCTGATATATTGAGGGACTTTTTGGAGTCATTAAGATCATCCTCTCTTCATGCTTCTATATTTCCAGAAGTCCCAACACAACATATCCACGATTCACCACTGCCCCCATAATAGCTCACTTGCCACCATATGAGCTCATTAGCCCAGATCACAGACCCTCAAAGATCAAAATCATGCAGCTACTTATGAGACCAGGAGACACCTCATAATTTTATTGACACCCTAATAGGACTATATCAATTAGATGTGAAATTATGAAAGAAGTCACATAAACTCAAAAAAAAAAAAAAAACAATAGCAGAATGCTCAACTAGCAATGAATAGCTTAGTAAACCTTCTGACAATGGCATAGTATCTCCATTTTGAGATAGGAAAATTTTTACGAATTTTTAGTTAATAACATTCTTTCAATAATTCCAATTACTATTAAGTTGTGAAAAATCAATTTTAAGTAAATTAATAAGTAAATATTAAGTAAATTATTTGTACATGCTAAAGGTCATGCTTAGGTGAGTTTGCTATATTAGGGATAACAGCGGAGGGAATTTTACACTTCTGATAGGATTGGTATTGGACCATTGAATGCCAGAAATAACTGTATTATGAGTAAATTTGTAAAATACTGTTTAAAATAAAGATGTTTGGGGGCTGGAGCGATGGCACAGTGGTAGGGTGTTGTCTTGCATGCGGCTGACCTGAAATGGATCTAGATTTGATCCTTGGCATCTGGATGGTCCTGAAGCCTGCCAGGAGCTATTTATGAGCACAGAGCCAGGACTAATCCCTAAGCACTGCTAGGTGTGACTTGAAAAATAAAATAAAAAAATGAAGAAGTTTATTATTTAAAAATTATTTCTAACCAACTTATGTAAATTGATTTATTATTTCTGATCATTCTCTCCATTCCTTTATCAAGTTTCATTTTATTTCTTTTTTTTTGGGGGGGGGGGTCACACCTGGCAGTGCTCAGGGGTTACTCCTGGCTCCATGCTCAGAAATTGCTCCTGGCAGGCCCGTGGGACCATAAGGGGCACCGGAATTCGAACCAATGACCTTTTGCATGAAAGGCAAACGCCTTACCTCCATGCTATCTCCCGGGCCCTTCATTTTATTTCTTAACATCTATATCTTTTTGCTTTCTTTATTTATATTACTGCCTTTACTTTATCCTTGAAAGTTTTCACTAATTTGTTTGCTAATATAACAAGCATTTTAAAACAATGAATGTCTGTTAAATTAAATGCATAATGTGTTCAGAATATTCATAATCATAACTCAGAAGCATGTTTTAGTACAAAAATACAAGAAAATCAAATTTTTCTATTGAAGAAAATTCTTGTTTTATGCTCAGTTAAACCTACAGCATTTCTTGGCAACCAAAATGCTTATTCTACAACCAATGGGACCCACTTTAAAATCATAGTTGTTTGTCTTCTCTTTAATAGTGGTGTGATGCTATCTTGAGGCTACCTAAGGAAATGCTCATTATATGTAAATTTTATATTTATAGATTCAGTCACAATCATAGAACTTTGTAAGATACTTAATTTAGCCAATGTATCCTTATAAGAATCAATAGAGATGTTGTCTGAGTTAATAGTGTTTTCAGAGTGTATGCCATTATGTCAAATGACATCATATTTTGCAGTGTTGCTTGATTGGCAAACATCTCAAGAATACCCATACAAGAAAGAAAAGTCACTCCACTATTCTACGATGAAAAGATATATGCATCATTCATCTCTATGCTCTGATCCTTGTATACTTTCATTTTTGTGGTTTAGGATTTATAGTGCCTAAAGAATTAGACACTTTTTTCTTGTATTGTATAAAGGAAACAATTTTACTTTATTTAAAAAAAATCTTGATCTTTGATGTTATTCAATGTTTTTCAACTCTTGGTTCAAGGTAGTAAAATAGAAAATACTGTGATTGCTATCTCAATTTGTCAGTTGAATAGAATAAAATGAAAAGTGCATATCACCTGAAAATACAAGGCTATTAATGTTCAAAAAATACAATGAACTTGAGAAATTATATATTTTCCTACTTATTATTTTTCTTGTTGTTGGATAGAGAATTGGTCCTTATTTTTATTAAGTTGTCCCACCTACTCAACTTAAAAATATTTATTTTCTATGTGAATCTAAAGAAAATGTTGTCCATTCTTTTTAGAAACGTGATGAGGACAAGACATTCAGCGAGTCAGAAATTATTATTGTACATTTATTATTGTAGATGTATATACAGATAAATTGTTTGCTGATTGAATAGACATTAGAATGATAAATCAATCTAGAGAAATCTTTTAGAATTTTACATGAGATGTAAAATTTAAAAAGAAATAGACTTTCGTTCTCCTTAAACATGATTATCATGTAGAGTTTGCTAACTGATCGAGGGAAATAAAGGAAAATTATAGAAAATTAAGAAAAAGGCAAGAAAATGACACTAAATATCGTTCATACTTTTGAATTCTTAACATAAATTGGTAGAGTTCAATCTCTACTACTTTAATGAAATAATGAATAACATACTTGAAAAATTAAGAATATATCATAGATGGCAGAATCATTTTGTCTAAAATTTTTAACAAAATAAGAAAGCCATGAACTTTTATGGCTGCATATTTTGTATATTTTATAATTCCATATTGTTGTATGCAACATCAAAAATTATATATTCATTTTTGGGTGTGTTTTTGGGCCACATCCAACAGTGTTAAGGGATTACTCCTGGATCTGCACTCAGGATATTCTTGAGTGTCCTGTTGGACTTGGGGGACCACCCAGGTAGGCTGTATGTAAAGTGAATGTTCTACCTGCTGTACTATCTCTCCAGCTCCAGCTCCTAAAGTGAAATATTCTATGTTTCAAATTGAAGCTTTTAATAAGTATAATAAAGACAAAAGATGAAATATTTCAATATTGTTAGATAATAAGTTATCTTAAGCCTTAATATTATTCTTATAACATCTCTAAATGATAATGTCATGCAGAGATAAGCAATATTTTTCCATTCAGCAGCAAGAAGATAAGAATACAGCAGTGAAAGAAAGCTATACAGAGACCACCAAGAAATTGAACCACCTAGGAATATGAATTTTTATGTTTTATAGCCAAGTTACTGCTGAACACTTTCAGTGCATCTACTTTTTACTACATTCCTGCTGAACTATTCATTTTAAGGGATAGATTGGGGGAGGTTGTTGTTTTTAATACAATTTTGTTTTGTTTGATACTTATGTGTTTAATCATTATTGCTGCTGGCTATTGTTCCTTTTCATGTATTTTAATACTTTAATCAATGGGAATTTTATTGGTACTTGTACCCTGAGGCTGTTGAAAGTGGAGGGTGCTATTTTATAAATATAGAATTGAAATAAGGAAAAATAAAACAGATGGGCATAGGAACCATGTGGATAATAAAGTGATAAATTCCTTCAGGAGCTAGATGAAGAGGTAGAGATCTTTTTAGATGAGCATTTTACCTAAAACCCCTAAGTTAAAGGATTTGTTTCAGTTTTTGTTTACTGTTTTTCATTTAAAGTGCAATTCTCTTTTCTGTTTCTATGAAAATATCATTAGGGATTGAGGAGATAACTCAGAGGTCAGGGTGAATGCTTGGCTCGGAGGCCTATGCTTGAAGCTAGGCTCCCTGTGACTCAGAGCTCCACCAGGTCTAGCTCTCCATAGTCCTGAACACCGCTGGGGTGATGACTAGAATTCTAATGCCTAGAATACTGGGCTTGCATATACCTCAAAGTATCACCTGCATTGACCCCAGGCAACGTGAACACTGCTTGGAGATTCCTCCCTCAAATAATATGAAAGCTAAAACTTTGTACAATTAATTAATTTTAACAATAGCAACATCTTTCTCATACATTACAAAATATGCTTCATACTGAAACCAGAGCAATAGTAGAAATGTCTGGGTGTTTGCCTTCCCTGTTGCTGATTGAGTTCGGTCCCTGATTTTCTATGTGCTCCCCTGAGCACTGCCAGGATGCACAGATGCCTGAATGCACAACCAGAATAAATGATGAGTTCTGTTGGGTCTGCATGCCCACCCCACACAAGTGATTCTACTTCCTTTGATTATTAGCTTATTTGTAATGCAGCTTCTGCCTTTTCTTTTCCTGGTTTATAGTCTCTCCTACTAGTTTCATAAATAATTGTAATTTTACTTTATGTTTTTCTACTCTACTCAAAATAGATAATAGAATTTTACTACTTGATGTTTAATAAGATACATCTCCAATATACCCATAAGGGAATGATTTATCTCGATGTCTATAACTTGTTGGAAAATACTTGGGAAACATAGAAACTAATGTACAAAAATAATATATTTAAAAGTCCTGACTATAATTTATATCATTTTCTCTTTTTTTCAGTAACCCGATTAACATTGAAACTTATTAATTTTTCATCTTAACTTCACCTTTTGCCATACTTTTCATTATTTTTTAGAATTTTATTCTAAAAATGTAATCCTAATAATTTATAATCATGTATTTGATTACTTTAAGTCAGAAGGCTGCAGGGGGATGATAAATAAATAGATCTTCAAAACTTAATTATAGCAGATGCTAAAATATTTCACAAAAATACTGTCATTCTCTTGCCTGTATAAAAAAAAATGGAGGGCCGGTCATTAATCTTCTAAATTCTAGTTAATCTCTTTCAATTACTAGGTGAAAAAAAGAGAGACTTAATGACATCTTAGAACTCTTTAAGAATATGGATTATCTGACTTCTTCATAATGATTAAGCTGATGGAAGTGGGCTGGCAAAATGTCTGGTAAAGCTGACCTTCAATGAAGAAGAAAGTTTCCACCCTTTTCCCCATCATGCTGAAAGTTGCATTTCTTTTAATGACTCCACTTAGAACAGCAGGAAGCAAAATGATCAACCCCAGCAGGTACTTAGACAAGAATGAGAGGTTGGATGTGGACTGCTCTATTAAAACATTCCCATCTAAACAGGGCTTCCTGGAGCTTAAGTGCCCATTGCTGAAGAAGCCAGAATACCATCTGTGAGTGCACAGCGAAGCTCACAGCTCTGTCTAATGAGAGGAACTGTATCAAGGAGACATCCTTAAATAGATAAAAGATCCATGGCATCTAATGGACAATTAGTTAACTTCATTCTTCAGAGATTTTAAGTATCTGACAAATGGGGAAATAGGGAAATATCCCAAGCAAAATTCACTAAAGGGAATTTCAAGATATCAAATAAAAAGAAGTTATTTTTGGATTTTATGCGATTTCAATATTATTCTGAGGTCAAAAGTTAAACAAATATTGGACATGTGTAGTCTGATGGGTTTTTTTTTACCCTTTATTTAAAACTGTTAACATTCTTGTTAATATCGTTGTATGTGATTAAAGCATAAACTGAGCCAGATTTGCTTTTTCTTTGTTCACTCCCAATGATGCTCAAGAGACAAATGTAGTGCTAGGTCTCAAATCACGGTTGACAACAAGCAAGAGTCAGATATTTCAAATGCACATTAAAGTGAATTATTGTGTTCTAAATATTATCAATTTAATGACATTCAGTGGTTCTCAGAAATCTTCATCCATAGCTTGTGGGATTTTTGAATGTTTCAAAATATTCTAAAGCACTTATCTACTAGGGATAAGAACTCATTCATTTCATAATACAGTGGCACCTCCCACTTAGATTTCATGTGATCAGACAGTGATCCTGAACCCTAGATCTCAATCCTGAATTCTTGATCTCAGAACTGACACAGTTCTTCGCAACAGCACCAGGAACCGAACTTCCCCTGGGAAATTTAATACTGCTCTGGCACCATCATGCATCAGTTTTGATATAACATGTCGACAATGAGAAAATGGCAACAACTTGATGTAAGAACAGGTTGTCTTATCTCATCGTCTGACAATAGGATGAAATCAGAAGACATGTCATCCTTTGATCTGTGCAAAAACCAACATCTCTAACTACAGAAGACTTACTTTGACAACCATGACTGAGCAGAACTTATCCTGGGACCAATAAGAAAGACCCTAGCCTAGGCTTTGGCCTATCATCTGTACAACAACCAAAAGTTCTAATTTCAGAGGTCTGACTGTGACAACTGTGATTGAGCAGAACTTCTGAAACCATATTGAAAGACTATATCCCAGGCTTTGTCCTAGGATCAGTGCAAAAACCAAGACCACCAATTACAGAGGACTGATTAAAACAACAGGGATGGAACAGGACTTCTATAACTGTAAAGTAAGAACCTATCCTAGGCTTCATCCTATGACTTGTGAAAATTTCAAAACCTCTAATTACAGAGCCCTGATTTTATCATCCAGGACTGAGTTGAAGTTTCCTTGCACCATCAAAAAACCTGGGGGAATGAGAAAAGCATGTATGGAGCTTGTAGCTATTCCCATGACAGTATGCTCCCAGGGCAGAGAAACCCTGTATTTCTTAGACCAAGGGAACTCCCTTTCTAATCCCCCTCCCAATATTTACTGTGCCTGTGCAAAAAAACAAAAACAAAAACAAAACACACAATGTTTTTTTCTATTTATATTGTGATCGTGATTATTGTTTGGTTGTTGTCTTTATTGCTTTGGTGCTTTTATTGTAGTCGCTGGTTTCCAGATTTCTTTGTTTTTTTATATATTTATTTTGTGGGGGGTTGATCTGCACTCAGAAATCACTTGTGGCAAGCACAGTGACCATATAGGATGCCGGGATTTGAACCACCGTTCTTCCTGAATTTGCTGCGTGCAAGGCAAATGCCCTACCACTGTGCTATCTCTCAGGACTCCTGGTTTTGGTTCTTTTTTTCTTTGTTTGGTTTCTTTGTCATAGTTGATGTTGTTATTGCTGTTGTAGTTTACTTTTTTCTTTTTCTGTTTAATTATTTTATTTTTTTGTTCTTTTTCTTCTTTTTGCCCTTTGTTCTTTTAAATTGATATTTATAACCTCTAGATGGACTCATCCCGGTTCTATTTGTTTGCTTTTTGTTGTTTGATTTCTTTTTCCTTTTCTTTTTTTTTTTTTTTTGGTTTTTGGGTCACACCCGGCAGTGCTCAGGGGTTACTCCTGGCTCCATGCTCAGAAATTGCTCCTGGCAGGCACGGGGGATCATATGGGGCACCGGGATTCGAACCAATGACCTTTTGCATGAAAGGCAAACGCCTTACCTCCATGCTATCTCCTGGGCCCCTGTTTTCTTTTCTTTTCCTTTCTCTTCTTATTCCTTTCACATTTTTTTTCTAATTTTTTCTTTTCTTTTCAGACAGAACCACATAACCTGAATCATCTTGTGCTGCCTCATAAATTGAGGGTAAAAAAATGAATGGCACACTTGTATGAACATTGAATAGAAATAAAAAAAATGAATGGCACAGTTGTATGAACATTGAGTAGAAATAAAAAAAATGCTCAAACTCAAACACCAAAGCTAAAGCCAACAACAACAGAATCGATACCTATTCTACAACAAGCTAGACACAGAAGGGGCCACTTATATTAGCAGCCCAGGGGACACAGGAGGTGGATATGGAATGCATGCTGGGAACAGAGATGGAGGGAGGAAAACACTGGTGATGGGAATTTCCTTGATTCAATGTCACTATGTACCTAAAATATTACTGTGAAAGATTTGTAATTCACTTTGGTCACAATAAAAATTATTGAAAAGAACAACTCCTAAAATAAACCGAAACTTGACCAAGCATGTATACCATATGACTAAGCAATTCCACTTCTGGTTGTCTACCTTTAGGACCGACAAATGTAACCGGAATTTTTGTCTCTTTTATGTTTTGCTACACATTCATAATTGCCAATGTCTGGAAACTATCTGTGTTCAATTATAGATGACTAGAGAGAAAAGCCAAGGTATTTATACACAATGCTTATAAGAAAAGTTAAAATCACACCATTTTCCAAGTATTGGAAAATTGATGGAACTGAGTTTTATTATGAAAAAAGAAATCAGTCAGAAGAAAAATACAGAATGATCCCTTCATATGTGGAATATAAAATCATACTAGATAAATAACAAATGGTCAACAAAATCAGAATGCAGTAACTGATCCATAGAACTAAACTTATCATGGCAGCAAGTTTTGAGGGGACTTGGAGAGGGGATATAAAAGCAGATAGGGGAAGTAAAGAGAACCTTGAAAATGGTAGAAAGAAACATACTCCAGTGGGGAATGGTATTGAAACATTTATTTATGAAACTATTGTTGACAGTATTAAAATTGTTATTCATGGTGACTAATATTTTAAAAAATTTCATATCAGTATCATAGAACTAAAATGAAAATAACTCAAATGTCTTTTAATAATAAATGGTCAAATACATTGTGATGTATCTGTGCAAAATTAAACACAATGATAGAAATGAATAAAATATTGATCCATGTAAAACAGTGTTTGATTTCAGAAACTAGAATAGACAGCATATTATATAATTATAATTGTATTAATTTTAAATGATAAATTATATATTAGAAGTAAGAAGAGTTGGGGCCAGAGAGATAGCATGGAGGTAGGACATTTGCCTTGCATTCAGAAGGACCCCTGACTCCGCCAGGAACAAGTTCTGGGTATAGAGTCAGGAGTATCATCTGAGCACTGATGGATGTGACCCAAAAACCAAAAAAAAATAAGAATAGCAATTTATTTAGATGAGGGAAATTTGAGAGAAAATGGAATGGAGGATTTTATGAAGTCATGGAAATCTCTATGTTTTGATCATATTGGTGGATTCATAATTGGACTGCACTTGCCAAAACGAAGATAATTATAGAACTTAAATCTGGACAAGTCATTTTGAAATTTTTTTACTAAATCAAAAGTTTTAAACGTGGATGAAAAACATACTCATGGGATTAGTCGACCTGAAGATTGTTTATTTTGGTAATTAACAGGTGGTATGACAAAAGACTAAAGAAGTATATATATATTTTTTTTCTTGAAGTCATTTCTAAGTTGGATGTTTAAAGATTTTTGTTTGTACTTAGAGTTCCATCTACATCATATCATTCAACTTAGATGTGTTGGCAATACAAGTCGAATAATGATATTGTGTGTTGACTCTGAATAAATTAGCAAGCTATAATAAGAATTTGATCAGTGACTTTCTTAATTTACTATGGATTAGCTTGCATCAGAAGTATATAAAATGTCATAGAAAACTACTTTTCAAAGGACTGTATATCTGATTAACATAGGATTATATATAAAATATAGAATACATGTAGAAAGAGGTGCCAAAATGTGTGGCATGTGAAATGCAGCTAGTAATCCAGAAAATTTTTTTTACTATGAGCTGCCCTAATTAGGAAAGGTCAGTAGAAAGGAAAGTTCTTTCTAAATCACAATCTCAGAACTTCACAGTATGGACGAACTTAAAGAAATCTACCCATGTTTACAGAATTGGAATTTATGGACATCTGGTGCTTCACAGACTGAATAAAATATAGAATATTGAAAAAGTGTCTCCATTTGTTTGGTGAACAGTTTCCCATATTTAAGTTGAGATTAAACATACTCAATACAACCTCAAATAGAGAAAACACAATCAATAGTAAAGGCATAATAGTAACATTATTATTTTATATATCATTTTGTTTTGTATATTCTTGTGTCCATAAAACCATCCCATAATTAGGGAACATTTATTTTATTCACATTATAGATAAAGAAATAAAGAAAAACATATTGATTCTAAGAGTTTATGTATCAAAGCCACAGGCTTGGAATACTAATCTTTATTTAAAAACATACAGATATAAAAGCATTCAATGTTTCAAATTCTAATATTTAAACATGAAAACAGAAAAGTGTGTCGAAGTTTCATTCTTTAATGTCTTTAATATGACTAGGACAAGTTAAAAAACATTTTCACAAAGATTTCAGATTTTAATACTTATATGAAATTGTACTATTAATGTCTCCTTTTGACTCAGCTTCAGAGATTGGTATTGATGGTGGTTGCCTCTGAAGCTAGAGATGTGAATAAACCCTGGAGAACATTGCCTACCCTTAAAAAAGTTGTCATCTGTCTTTTTTTTTTTTTTTTTGATATCTGCGGTGCTGTAGTATTTTCCTATCCTTTCAATGACAGTTCATGGTAGATAAACTCACCATGATAAGATAAATGGCAACTTTTTAATAAAAATCACTATGTGAGAGCTGCTTGGTTAGGTTACAGTTCCTCCAAGTGCATCGCATACCTTATTCCCTAATTTCAAAACCAATGGCCTATTCTTCAAAGGATTTTCTTTGCATTTCTGTAACCTATATGCTCTCTACAATGCCCCCCTCCTCTTTTTGTCCTCTCAGAAAGACACCTTGCGTGACCCTATAACTTTACCTTCTCATACGGAATATTTGGATGTGTGTGTTCAGAAACAAAGACACAATCAACTATTTCGAAATCACTGTTAGGGGCAGGTTAGAAAAGTCATGTTAGCTATTTTTTTTCTATTTAATTTGTTTTCCTTTTCTGAATAATGATGCTTTAGATGACTGGATTGAGAACTTCTTTGTCATTTAGTAGTTTGTCATTAGTTTAAAATACATCTCAACCTGTGTTCAGGATAAATAGATATTTATGAGTTTTACATGTTTTCAGGTAGCCACCTAGTCAACATAACTCTGTTGAAAACTAATATTGATGTCACATCAATGCAATATGCTGACAGAAACACCTTCTTCAGATTAATATTTACTATTAATAGGGTCTCTAGAGAACTTTTAGAAGAGATGCTCAAACATAAAATTATAAAATTTTATACAAGTATATAGATAGTTTAGGGAAAACAAAAATATAGGTAATATTACAAGGCATACATTTGTTTTACTTATTTGTTTTGTTTTGTTTTTAGAAATAAAAAAATGTACTTAAAATAACATTTAAAAATATAAGCAGCACCGAGGGGTTACTTCTGGCTCTTAGCTCAACAATTGCCTCTTGGGCCCCGGAGAGATAGAACAGTAGTAGGTCATTTGACTTGCATGTGGGCAACCCTGGACAGGCATGAATTCAATTTCTGGCATCCCATATGGTCCCCCAGCCTGCCAGGAGAGATTTCTGAGCACAGAGACAGGAGTAACGCCTGAGCGCAGCTGTCTGTGGCCCCAAAACAAACAAACAAAAATTGCTCCTTGCAAGGTTGGGGGGACCATATAGGATGCCAGAGATTGAACTTGATTGGCCACTTGCAAGGCAAAAGCCCTACCAGCTGTGCTATTGCTCTGGCTCCAACATTTGTTCTATTTATTCCATTAAAAATACATGTTTTTTGTTTTTGTTTTTTGGTTTTTGGGTCACACCTGGCAGCGCTCAGGGGTTACTCCTGGCTCCATGCTCAGAAATTGCTCCTCGGGGGACCATATGGGGCACCGGGATTCGAACCGATGACCTTTTGCATGAAAGGCAAACGCCTTACCTCCATGCTATTTCCCGGGCCACATGTGTAGGTGCCAAGTGGTGAGGCAAGCCATAAGGTGTCTGCCTTGCACACGCTAGTCTAGGATGGACCTTGGTTCGATCCTCTGGCATTCCAAATGGTCCCCCAAACCAGCAGAGATTTCTGAGCGCGTAGCCAGGAGTAACTCCTGAGCGTCACTGGGTGTGGCTGAAAAACCAAAAACCAAACCAAACCAAAACAAAACAAAACTTGTCTAAACACATTGTTTTGCTTAGCTTAACTAATACAAATTTGTTACCAAAATATTCCTCATTGTGAATGTCACAAGACCTTGGGGTCATCATAGTGAGTATAAATTTTCAGCTTTTTCACAGGCATAAGTATTGGAAAGGTTAAATCAAATGTATTTGATTTGAATAAAGAACATGAAATGTAGTTTCTTAAGTCTATGAAATCACTATATAAATATGCTATTTGTGATGTTACCCATACTTTTTTATTTTAATTAGAAATGTATTAATTCTGTGCTTTTACTTAAGTTTGTTGATAAGACAATTTTCTTTGTACTTATTTTACTAATCAAATCTCTAATACAGTAATGATATGGAATGATGAATTTATTAACAGAGATACACCTGGGAAATATTGTTGCTTTGTTCAGTTCCAGACTATGTGGTAACGAATATTTTGCTATAAAACAAGTTTTTCGAAATATATAAATGTGATGTTACATGACACCATAGATTTCAACTGTGCAAGAGTAGTATTACAACAAGAATACTTGCCTTGCATGAGGCAAAATTGAATTTATTTTTTGTCTCCACATTTGGTCAGCCAAGTACCCTAGCAGCATCCTTGAGCACTGAGCCAGGAGTAAATCCTAATCATCACTCAGTATGGTCCTAAACAATAATAAATAGGGTGGGAGAGATAGCACAGTTGTAAGGCATTTGCCTTGCATGCAGCCAACCCAGGACAAAAGTGCATTCAATTCTTGGCATCCATATGGTCCCTGGAGCCTACCAGGGGTGATTTCTGAGTGCAGAGCCATGAGAAACCCCTGATTGTTGCCAGATATGGCCCCCAAACAACAAAATCAAATATATGTATACATATGTATACATGTATGCATATACATATATAGTGGCTGGATAGATAGCATGGAGGTAAGGCGTTTGCCTTGCATGCAGAAGGATAGTGGTTCAAATCTCGGCATCCCATATGGTCTCCCAAGCCTGCCAGGAGCGATTTCTGAGTGTTGAGCTAGGAGTAATCCCTGAGTGCTGCCAGATGTGACCCCCCCCCAAAAAAAAACAAAAATACAGAATAAATGTGTAATAACATTATTTCTTAGATAATAATATGATTTATTTTAGTTCTAAAAAATTATCATCATCTGAGTCCTCAGTTAGCCATACATTTTTTTCAGGTGGAGAGTCTTCCCTCAATGTTTCTGGATATAAGTATTGGCCCTGAAAATATAGTGCAATTTCTTCAAATAAAACACAAATATATACTAAATGGCTATTGGCTTTGTGAAAACTTCTCTGTGGTATATGATGCTTTATTTTAATTAAATATTTTTATTTAAGCACAAAGATTACAAATATGCTTGTTGTTGAGTTTCGTTATAAAAAAGTACACCCCCCCTTCACGAGTGCAGCATTTGCATCACCAATGTCCCATAACTCCCTTCTCCCCCTTGCCCGATGTGTGATGAATGCTTTTATGATAGCACATTGATCATAGTAAAACCTCTTCTAGAATGAAAGTCAATCCTTCATATCCTAAATAATGTTTTTCAAGTAAACTTATATCTGATTATCATTTCAAAAGTGTCCATATCTTCACCAGAGGCTAGAGTCCATCTCAATAAACCTTTCTTCCATCATCTGTTAAGTGTTTTTATGGCATTGCAGTGGTGCGGTCTCATCTTTGGTTCTACTTATCATTTTTGCAAATTTCCACCATATTTCTAAACTTCCTTCACTGAAATCTTGATCCCGTTGAAGTCATGTACAAATATTAATATTAACTTTCTCTAAAATTCCATTACTGCATGTATTATCTCTTTTGCTTTTTCTTTAAAAATTTTGACCACAACCAAATATATTTAATTGAGATTTGTCTCTCTGCATCAAGGACCACTCCTGGCTTGCACAAAGACCATATTTAGTGCCGTGAACTGAATTTAGTTTGGCTAAGAGCCTACCTCCTATTCCATCCCTCTAGTCCCTGTTGATATTTAATTAATTTCACAGAGATAGCATCAGCATTTTAATACAGGAACATTCAATGCAGTTTAAAAGGACCACCTGACATTTCTATAGTATTAACTAGTAGGTCTATTTTATAATAGCTTTTATACTTATTTGAATTTAATTTTCCTGTATTTAATTTAACTTAGAAAATGACCTAGAATTATTTTCAAAAATTTCAATTCTTAGAGTTTCTTTTAGGAAAATAAAAGAATATTTTATTTAAATTATATTGCTAAACATGAAAAATGCAAATGATAAAGTATTATAATATTAACAGAAAATAAATTATTTTATATATTTTTATTTTTTAATAATATCTTTATTTAAGCACCATGATTACAAATATGTTTGTAGTTGGGTTTCAGTTATAAAAAGAGTACAACCCTCTCTGCCAGTGCAACCTTCCCACCATCAATGCCCCCAACTCTCTTCTCCCCCACTCCTGCCTGTATTCAAGACAGGCAATGCTTTTAAATATTTGGAAGCATTTTATTACCTTTCTCTATAGAATTTATTTATTTTCCATCAATTGTTTTTTTATTATTTTTTGAGAAACACAACTGACTCAATATTCAAAGGATGTCTGTCTTCTTGGAAATATGACATTTTTATAGGTGACACCTAACTTGGGGCTACAGTTTACTCTGCTTCTAATCAATGATGGACTTTATGAGTTTAGACCTATTTTTATTCTTCAGTTGTGAATATACACTTTTTCCACAAGAAAATGCATAGTCAAAATTCACCATTGCTTTACATGCAGTTTCAAGTGGATATGAAGTTATATTGGAAGGCAGCCAGCTTTAATAACCATGACTTTGATACCAGAAGAGAGTCACAAAGGAACAAGCAGGGAAAGTGGTATACATATTCTCAT
Source organism: Crocidura indochinensis (assembly GCA_004027635.1). Taxonomy (NCBI): domain Eukaryota; kingdom Metazoa; phylum Chordata; class Mammalia; order Eulipotyphla; family Soricidae; genus Crocidura; species Crocidura indochinensis. The sequence goes on along the minus strand of PVKC010002148.1, from coordinate 17,100 downwards.
GCAGTTAATGAAAATCTGTTTTCCTACACTAATAGGTAGTGCAAAAAAATGACTTCCATAAACCATAAGAGTTGCCAGCAACTGTGCTCATGCACTGGAAGAACAGAGACCCAACTCACATTGATTTATAGATCTCCTTGCAGCTTTGCTTGGTCAACTGTGAATCTGTTCTTCTTCTTGGAATAATACAATAGATGACTTGAACTGCATTTTGGTAGTCATTTCTAAAGCATGGCAGGGATTAGTTTCAATCAGTAGAGAATTTACTCTCCCCTTGATCTTCAGAAACTTTTGTGGCACCTGGGCATTGCTATGTAAAAGTCATTCTAAAGAGATCTTATTTTTCACTTTTATTTAGTTTAGTCCAATTCAATATTGCCATCAAAAATCTGAACATTTCCTATATCATTATCTAAAATTTATCATATGCATTAAGTTTTCCTTTGCATTTAAAATTCACAAAATTATAGATATTTTTATTCCTTAGGATACCAAGTTGGCACTACATAATAGCAAACCACTTTATAATCAATCATTTTAACATTTTTTATAATTACCAGATGTAAGTCAAGAGAAGATTGGCTGCTTTATCATAAATTATTTAAATTACCCTAAGGCCAAATCTGATATGAATATCATATTTAAAATAATATTTGTGACTCTTTTTATTGCAATGTTTCATATCAGGAGTTATAAATATAAGGCATATTTTGACAAACTATTGGACTCTCTAAATAGGATATTAATATCATTTTTGTTTGCTTTTAGACTACACCTGGCATTGCTCAGAAGCTCTTTGCTCAGGACTAACTTGTGGTAGTGCTTGGAGGACCAGATAGAGAACCAAGGATTTATGCAGAATCTGCTGATGCAAGACAAGTGCCTTACCTACTGTATTATCTCTCCAAACCCATATACACTTTTTAGAAAACATATAGCAATCTTACATAAGGAAGACACAACTTCATAGTGATAACTGAGACATACATTTTGGTATGGTCCTTCAACTTTCAAGTAATTATCTTTCTTTATCAGCTTGATATTTATTAGCTAAATTATTGAATGTATATCTGAATAGCATAATTTAATAACAGACTATTAACTTATTAAGTGTTCATGTGGCTAAGTTTAACCTTTCTCAAAGGACATTTTTATTTCAAAAACAGTTGAAAATGTATTGTACTGGTTCTAATAATGACTAGATAAGGGACTGAATGAAAGAAAATATTTCCTTCTCATTAGTCTGGCAATAGCAATGTGTAAAGGGATAGATGTGTGTATGTGTATGCGTTTTTCATAAGAGGTGTATTCTTATGGGATGAATAGTGTATTACCATTTGTTACTTACAGAAAATGTGAATCCTGCTTTCTCTGTCCTTATTGGTAACAGCTTTTTCTCCCAGTCAGAGTTGCTCTTACAGCCACCTCATTCATGCGACTTCATTTTGTAACCAAGTATATGCAACCTCATTTCAGAAAGAACTGATGTTAATAAAATTAGTTGGTCACACACTGGAGCATTTATTGAGATCCTCTGGTTGTATGTTTCCAGATCATAGTAGAGAAAAAAAAACAACCTGTAGACCAATGAGAAAGTGTAGCAAAAGCTGCAAGAGCAGCAATTTTTTCTAATACCATCTCTTCTGGGAAACATAACCCTCTTTTGCTCTTCCAGACCATTGATTCCATTCTGAACCCATAAAAAGGAGATTATAAATCAAGAGAAGGAGGTGCTGGTAGAATACTATGAATGGTTTATAAGTTGTTTTGTGAACAAAATTGAGACCATTAGAACTCCTGAGCAGCCTTCTACCTCTAATCATTTTTTCCATTAACTAAGTTTTCGCCATCTCTAGAGAGAGTGGCATGTCTTTTATAGCAGAATCATACAGTAGAATTCTAAAGTGTCTAACAGGCAGTGCTTGCCAATTTCTGCCCACATCATAATTCTCGTAAAGGTGCAAATACCTTACATAGATACGACTTCCTCTTGAAATTTTCCAGGATGTGATTCACTCTCATTCAATAAAGTGATATGAAAATGTATATGCATTTAAATTCAGTAGACATGGGTTCTGATCTTAATTTTGTTTCAGTATATTTGTATAACCTTAGAGAAATTTTCTTAACAAAATGGAGTCCTGGGCCGGAGAGATAGTGAAGAGGTAAGGCATTTGCCTTGCACGCAGAAGGATGGTGGTTTGAATTCCGGCATCCCATGTGGTCCCTGGAGCCTACCAGGAGTGATTTCTGAGTGTAAAGCCAGGACTAACCCCTGAATGCTGTTGGGTGTGACCCAAAAACAAAAACAAAATATAACAAAAAAGAAGTCTCCAGTCATCAAAGTACAATAATAAAGAATGAAGACATAGGTGTCTCACAGGGTGTGTGTTACACAGTAAAAAAAATGCATAAGTGACATTTTTTCAAAATTGAGAAACATTTTAATATAAAAATCATCCACCATCAATAATTATCTAGTTATTATATCATCACTTCTATAGTATCTTAACATAACATTTTCTTGTTTCAGAAAATTACATGAATATAAGAATATTTAGAGTTTATAGGTTGTTCTTTCTATGTGGTAATGGTCATTATTTCTACAATCTAGTGTACATTATATTTAGGTGATATTTAAATTTCAGTCAAGAATAATATTTTTATTTTATGATTGTCTGGATTACACCTGAGTGCTCAGGGCTTACTAGTACTGTGCTCGAGGTTCACTCATGGTGGTGCTCGGGGAACTGTGCTGTTCATCATTAAATCTTGATTTTTGTATGTAATAACGTACTATACTCTGATACCATCTTACTGATATGATCATATTATTATTATAATTTTAATTTAGTTTATAAATTTCCAAAGCTCTTTCCTTCACCTCAAGTGAAGAACAATACACATATATTAAATATATCTATTCTTATGGCATTTTTGTCTTTCAATATTGGTTCAAGAAATAAATGTACTAAAACTCTGAAAGTGTTGAAGAAGTTGCTTATTCTTCTTATTTTAACTTTTGGGTCATATACAGTATTTCTCAGGGCTTGTTCTTATTATAGATCACTCCTATTATTGGATTCACTCATAGATCACTCCTGGTGGTGGGGGAACCATATGGGATACAAGAGATGGAACCCAGGTTAGCCAAATAAAATGCAAATGCCCTAATCACTGTATTATTGCTATCTCTCAAGTTGACTTCACTTTTTCTCATGCTATCAGGTGGGTAAGATACATTCCTGAGAAACAATAGTGACAATCTTGTGTCAGCATTAAACATTTGTCTGATCATGAAATCTCCAAAATTTTGCAGAACAAACAGGAGAAATAGTGCAATAGTTAAGGTACTTACTTTTCACCCTAAGGAAGGATCCTATTTCTATTCCAGGTACCACATGGTCTCTGACCACTGCCCAAGGAACTCTGAATGTGACCCCAAAATAAAGCAAACAAAACTATAATACAATGCATGCCGGATAGAATATATGAAAGGCAACATTCACTATTAATGAGCTTGTTTAAAACCCTGTGTCATGCTGTGACTAAGCAATACTGCCCCTATTATTCAGTTATGTGACCCAGGAAATTTATTTTCTTTCCCTAAGTCAGTTTTGATTTTGCTTCCTGTCATTTGCAAACAACTGAAATACATAAACTAAGGTATTTTTTGAATTATATTTTTAAATAAAATTTTAAAGCTTCCACATGAATTCTTACGAGATCTTTCTGCCTATACACTAAATCCTCTGTATAGATCACTGAGATATTTGCTTTCACCAAAATTGAAGAAGAGGGATTTGAGATGTCACATATATAGTCAAGGTCACATATATAGTACTGGGGATCGAGGAAGAATGCTTATTATAATGCAAGAAGGGTTCTTTATATAAAACATTTTACATAGTCATATGCAAGGTATTGGACCATTTTGTGTCCCTTTGAATTTCTGGAGCATCCTGGGAAGTTTATCCCTCAATTATGCCTCTATCATCAGAATATATGGAAACCAAGAAAAGAATGACTCAGTAGATCATGAGTAGAAAAGTAATTACTAGAAAAGTAATCACTAGGTAGGAATCAAAGAAATAGAGCAGCAAATAGTCTCTTGCCTAGACTATGTGAGCCCATCTGAGTTCGATTCCCAGAACATCTCTGGCCTCTTAGCATAAGCAGGAGGTATCCCTGAGTGTAGAGCACGAATAATATCTGTACAAAACCAAGGGTAGGAAAAAATAAAGTGAATTGAAGATATCCACAGTGGCAAGAGGAAAATATTTTCTTAGTCAGAGATTTCACTATAAAATAATGTGTCTCTTCATGGAAATCCATCATTAGAACTTAACAGAATGCTTCTCACCATAACATCTACCCATCCACCATTCTCTGAGTCATAATTTGATTAATCTTGAAGACAAAGGAGATAATGTGGTAAAGAATACAGAAAGAAGACTAAAAGGAGTATTTCATGCTGCTAACCGTGCTTACTTGAATACAGTTGAAATGGAATGATCCAAGAAAGTGTGGATTACAATAAAAAGGTGCTATGTTTTACATCCTGGTTCTTGAGGACTGTAAAATTCCTACAACTTTGTTACTATGTTAAACCACTTTTGCAAAAGTTTGGGGACTGATTTTATGCAGGGAACATGATATGCAATCATGGTTCAGCTCTTCCAATAGTTATAAATGTGCTGCATGGTCTGATAGGGTTCACATCTTTGTTCCAAGGTGGTTACATATCATCACTCAAAGGAATCACTTAAGATAACATTGATATATGAATTATTTTCCCTGGCCAAAAGGAAGCTCTTTCCAGTCAATTGACACTCAGTCTTGAGTGTCTGAATGCCTTACAGTTAAATTATTAGAAAATGACATTGAAACTAGGAAATTTCCCCCATTACCCATCTCTGAGTGACTTTAGTATACAGAAGAATATATGTTCAGTTACTCTCTAAACGAAATAAATACGAAGCAAGAACTTACATTAAAATTGAAAATAATTTTTCTTTTTTTTGAAAATAATTTTCAATATCAAAGTCTAGTTTTGAGCATCAGTGTTGCTTCATTCTAAATAACAATAATATTTCTTTTGCCTTCCTGGTACTCAGTACCAAGCTACATTCAAAGGGGAGGGCAAAAGAAATATTATTGTTATTTAGAATGAAGTAACACTGATGCTCAAAACTAGACTTTGATTTTGAAAATTATTCATCTCACCAATGCATCCTGGATGGATTGTTACATTTCTTGCCTTTCTAGGATTTCTTGACTGTTTACTTAGGCAATAAATCTCGTTATTGTTATACTACATTCATCAGGTTCAAGAAAAGTACACAGAGGCCCTACTTCTATTATAATCTTATAATTAAAAAAACTATAATTAAAGAAAGACAAATACAGTATTTGAACACTTGTAGTATTGGAGATTTAGAGACACTCCAACACTTAACTGTATATTCCCAAAGCAATAATTTCAAAGGTAAAGTTAACTGGGGGTGACACGAATCTTGTTGGTGATAATAGTTCCAAGTAGAAAAGATTACTGTGGGACATTGCCTCCAATCTTAAGCCTCATACAACTGCTTCTACTCTCTATACTGGGAGTATTTACAATGTAAGAGCAAAGGCTCTCAGAAATCAGAGGATGTGATTTAAGGGCAAGTAAACTAGGGGGATAGTTTAATATTTCAAGTGTGTGATAAGAATATAGGAGCCCTGTATTGAATCTCCAAACACCATGTGATCTCTTGAGAATTAAAAAAATAACCCTAAATATCAAGCAATGATTTGAGTAACCTTAAATACCATTGTGTGTAGTCCAAAAGAAAAAAAAACAGAAGAGTGGAAGGTATGAAAAGAGTGAAAGGGAAAGGAAAGAAATGGGAAGGGAGGGGAAGAAAGCTAGGGAAGGGAAGGTGAGAGAAGAGGAGGGAGGGGAGGGAAAAGGAAGGAAAAGAAAGGAGTGGGAAGGGAAATGGGGAAGGGAAGGAGAAGAAAAAAGAAGGGAAGGAGAGGGAATAGAAAAGAAGGTAAGAGGGAAGAGAAGGGAAGTGAAAGGAAGGGTAGGGGAAGGAGAGGAGTGGGAAGAGAAAGGAAGAAAAGGGGAAGGAGAAGAGAAGGGAAAAGTAAGGCAAGGGAGAAGGGAAAAGAAGTGAAGGAAAGGGGAGAGAAGGAGAGGGAAGAGAAGGGGAAAAGAAAGGGAAGGGGAAGGGAATGGAATAGAAGGAGAGGGGAGGGAAGGGAAGGAACGAAAGGGGAGGGGAGGCAAAGGGAAGAGACAGGAGGGGAGGGTGAGGGAAGGGGAAGAGAAGCAGAAGGTAAGGATAGGGAAGGGAAGGGAAAGGGAGGGGTAGAGAAGGAAGGCCATGTGAAGGGAAGGAAAGAAGAAGGGAAGGAGAGGGAAGGGAAGGGAAGAGGGAATGGAGAGAAGAGGAGGGAAATGTAAGGGAAAAAGAAGGAGACAGAAGGGCAGGGAAGGGGAAAGGGAAGGGAGGGGTGAGAAGTAGAAGGGAGGAAAGGGAAGAGGCAAGGGAAAGGAAGGGAAAAGGATGGGAAGGGGAAGAAAGGAAAGGAAGGGGAGGGGAGGGAACAGTAGAGGAGGGAAAGGGAGGGAAGGAAAAAGAAGGTGCGGGAAGGGAGATGTAGTGGAGGGAAAGGGAGGAAAGGGAAAGGATGGGAATGTAGGGGAGGGAAGGGAAGGGAAAAGAAGATAAGTGAAAGAATGGAAAGGGAAAGGAAGGGAAGGGAAGAGGAAGGAGAGGGAAGGGAAGGGAAAAGATAGGCAGCACATGGAGAGGAAGGGAAGGAATGGGAAGGGAAGAGGGATGGGATGGGAAAGGAAGGGAAGGAAAAGAAAGAGTGAGAGAGGGGAAGGGAAGAGAAGGGAAGGGATAAAAGGGGAAGGAAATGAATGTTAATTGAATATGACAACTTAGGTTATTCTTTGATATAAAATTAATCCAAAATTTGTCAACTTATCTGCAGTCACTTTTTATTAACTTGTAATATTTTATAGAGGTCACCCCCTCAAGAAAACAAGTTTGGGAAAAATGTAAGATCAATGCTCTTCTTCTATGCTCAATCTTTTGGTGCAGACCTAATGGTTTGGTGTTCAGATATTGTGGTTTTTACCAGTCCTAGGCCAAAAGACGTAAGTACTGAAGTTCCAAGATGTCCTGGAGATTGAATTTATGGCATCGCATCCAGCATGCATATGGTGTCTTTCTATGTCTCTGGCAATCTTTATTTACTATATTTGTTTTCGTTGTGGTGCAATTTGAGCCAGACTTGGATGTCCTCAGTGTTTACCCCTGAATCTGTACTCAGGACTTCATTATAGATTGTTCGGAACAGGGGTCAGATAAGTGCGAGGCAAGCCCCTAATTTCTTGTCTTCAAGACAGTGATGTAATGCTTCAGATCATTCTTTTGCTCAAATCCTGAATGACCAGACTGTTCCAGAAACCAAGCTTTTAAATGTCTTTTCTCAAATCTTCTAGTTGATTTTGTGTCTCCTTCTCTAAGCTTCCCTTCAAATGCAAATCCCAAGACTCTTTACTAGGTCTAATCTTTTGCTTCTAGAATCCAGAATTATGTTATTCACTTTATTTTTATTCTTTATAAAAAAACGAGGGGCCAAGGAGTGGCGCTGGAGGTAAGGTGCCTGCCTTGCCTGCGCTAGCCTAGGATGGACCGAGGTTCGATCCCTCGGTTTCCCATATGGTCCCCCAAGCCAGAAGTGACTTCTGAGCGCATAGCCAGGAGTAACCCCTGAGTGTCACCTGGTGTGCCCCCCCCAAAAAAAAAGAATAAAAAACGAAAACAAAAACAAAAACAAAGCATAACTAGGGGCCGAAGCTTGGCACAAGGGGTCTGCCTTGCCTGCGCTAGACTAGGACAGACTGCAGCTCGATCCCCAGCTCCCATATGATTTCCCAAGCCAGTAGTGATTAAAATGTTTAAAAAAATGAGAATGTAGTATTAATTTCATACGATGAGTTGAACTATTGAGTTTGGTTGGATTTCACTAATAGTCCACAAAAGTCCCTCTTCTTTATAAACATTTAGTACAGGCCCAATCTTACATTTATATTAGGTCAAGCCTTATTTTATTCTAATACAAAGACTTCTGCCCTTGCTCCCTAGGCCCTTTTGCAATGTGAAAACCTGCCTAAACTGCATTAGCTCCATTTAAGTACTTTGGTCTTTCACTGGACCCTCCAAGATTTAGGAATGGATTGAAAGGAAATAGAGATTGTTGGCTTGTCTCAGACCACACGCTTTTCACTTTTAAGCTTTCCTGAATTATTTCCCAAAATGACCTTGCTCCAGAACTATTTACCTGGGGTTGGAATATGGTGTGTGGAGGCTGACGATTTATTCCTCAACTCTCAGTCTCTTCTCATTTCCCATCTTTGTTTTTCACAACCTTCCCACTTATAATTAATTGATTTGTAGAATACCTCTTAGCTATTTGTCTGGTGTTTGATTATGCTTAGAATAGAGATTATGGATATTCCAATGTAGTAGCACAGACATGAAGTCACCTTCTTTTCTTATCTTATGTATGTCTTATTATTATGTGAAATTATCACTGCCACTTAGTGTAGGCAGTGTCCTTCAGTTTTCTGCAGTAGTAATTTATTAGTTTCCTCTTACCAGATTTCTCTGTTTAGAGGTGAGTCCTGAAGTCTAGTTCACACTCAAGGGAAATGTAGTTAATCTTCTATATATGGATGAGAAACCCCCAAAATAAATTTTTAATGTTTGTAAAATTCAACAAGCCATTACAAATATCTGTGAGCAAGTATTCTAAAGCCCTGAAAATATTTTACACCCTTTTATAATTTATCTACTAATCTTATCATGTATAGTCAATGACTGTAATGATTACTAGTCATTACATGAGCCTTTTATAACTTCATAAATGGAAAATTTTCTGTATTATTATAACTTTATATTTTCCTTTATTATATTTATATTGGAATATATTCATGCATCTAATAATCTAAGGTGATTATTTCTTACTATTATTTTGTTAAAATATTTTTCTTTCACCATTAGTTTTATCATATTACACTTGATCAATTTTCCACCTTTATACTTTTCTTTAATTCTTTCTTTTCTCTCTATTTTTCTTTCTTTCTTTGTTCTTTCTTTCTATATGCCTAGACTCATGATTTATCTGAGTCTATATGGCATTTTCTTGTACTTGTTCAAGTTTTCAAAAATTCTTCAGAAAGATTTCATTTTGTAAAATGATGATCTTAAATCAGGAGTAATGGGGCCTGAGCGGTGGTGAGTAGCAATAAGGCATCTGCCTTGTCAGCGCTAGCCTAGGATTGATCCCCCCACATTCCATGTGGTTCCTCCAAGCCGGGAGCGATTTCTGAGCCCATAGCTAGGAATGACTCCTGAGCATCACCTGCTATGGCCCAATAAACAACAACAACAAAAAGTCAGGAGTAATGATCATAGACACCTGAAAGTTTATCGGCCAGCATGCATTTATGCAAATATATGTATTTATAATAACCATTATACACATATAACTATGTTTGGTATATCAGTCAAAATATTAAATTATTCTGAGTTTTGTTTGTCCCTTATTTTGGCATACTACTTCAATGTTCATTGTAGCCTTTCTGGCTTGCTTGTAGTCTTCCTGGTACACTTGTTCTCAATTGTTATCTATATCTCACACTTGTTATCTATAATGCATTTGCTTTTTCAAATCTTGTAAATATTTTAAATAGTAAAGATTTTCAACCAGTGGCAAGAGAGATAATATAGTACTTTATCTTGTATGCAGTCAATCAGAGTTTAATCTTTGGTACCACAAAGCATCAAGATATATTCTAAGCTCAGTTGGGTCTGTCTCAAAATAAAAACAAAGAAATAAAAGTTTCCAATGTGTAGCTTGTGAAAAAATAAATATACCATAGTTGATTAAAATGCTTAAAAAATATGTACCTAAAAAATATTGTGAAAGATTGTAATCCATTTTGGTCAAAATAAAAATAAAAAAAGCAAGTATTTCATCAAAATACTTGTATATACACTTACTTATATTCCACTCACTTAGATGTAAACTATCACTGGTACATATAAGGCTTCTAAATATTTTCCCAACTACTCTCATAAAACAATTTATCATTTAATATTTTACTTTTAGGGGCCCGGGAGATAGCATGGAGGTTTGCCTTTCATGCAAAAGGTCATCGGTTCGAATCCCGGTGCCCCATATGGTCCCCCGTGCCTGCCAGGAGCAATTTCTGAGCATGGAGCCAGGAGTAACCCCTGAGCACTGCCGGGTGTGACCCAAAAATCAAAAAAAAATTTTTTTTTACTTTCAATATTATATATATTTTAATATACTATAAAGTCTATTAACTTTTTATCCATTTAATTCTATTTATTATATTAATATAATATTAAATAGCAATATCACATAGTGGTTTATTATTATTTTTCAGCATTCTATATATCCTTTATAATATTTTACTTTATTTATTTATTTTTTGGTTTTTGAGTCATATCCAGCAGTGCTCAGGGGTTACTCCTGGATCTACACTTAGAAAATGCTCTGGTAGGCTAGGGGAACCATATGGGATGCTGGGATTTGAACCGCCATCCTTCTGCATGCAAGGCAAATGCCCTACCTCCATGCTATCTTTCCAGTGCCGTATCCTATATATTCTTAAATCATTGTGTTGTTATAATTTACAGAGAATAAAATCATCCACATTCTAAATTCATATTGAGTTTAAACTTATTTTTGAACTCACATAAATGTCTTTCTACTCCAAGTAACCTTTCTTGTTTTGTTTTGTTTATTGATATATCAGACACACCCGATGATAGTCAGATGTTACTCCTGGCTATGCGCTCAGAAATCACTCCTGACTTGGGGGACCATATAGGACACTGGAGGATCGAACTGCGGTCTGTGCAAGGCTAGCACGCACAAGATAGATGCCTTACAGCTTGTACCACTGCTCCAGCCTCTCAAAGTAAAATTTCTAATATAGCATGGCTGACCTCTCAAGTCAAAATCTAAATTTCGGAAATCAAAGATGGGGATATGGGTTGAATTTTGACCAGAAGGCTTTTGGGTTATTTCTGGCTATGCACCCAGAAATCACTCCTGGATCAGGGGGCCATATGGTATGACAGGATGGAAGCAAGGTTCATCCTAGGTCAGCAAAGTACAAGGCAAATGCCCGACCACTGCAAAACTGCTCTCTCCCCAATTTCTTCCATTTTTTAAACCAAAAATTTTTGTTGTTTTTCTCTTTCTCTCTTTACTCAGATACTTCTCATTGGTTCTGACATAATATTCTCTCTCTTTTTTTTTTTTTTTTTTGGTTTTTGGGTCACACCCAGCACTACTCAGGGGTTACTTCTGGATCTATGATCAGAAATCACTCCTGGTTGGCTTGGGGGAACCTTAGGGGATGCTTGGATTTGAACCACTGTCCTTCTGCATGCAAGACATATGCCCTAACTCCATGCTATCTCTCTGGCCCAACATTTCTGTTTCTTAAAGATGATTATTTCATATAAAATAACCATATATTATCCCGTAAACACTGCTAAGAATGATCCTTGAACACTGAGACAGGAGAAAGCACTGATCACCAGGTATGTTCTTTCTTTGTTCTAAATATTACATGATTATGAAGATCCAAAGAGATATAGTTCAACATAATTTACATGAAGAAAGCCCATGTTTGATAAACTGCTCTTCTTTAAGAATAGTATATTGGGAATAACATCCAAGTAGAAAGTCAGAGTAGCTCCTGAGAACTTCTGGGTATGACCTCTCCCTCCACCAAAGAAAACAAAACATAATGGCTTAATTATGGAAGTAAAACTTATGTTTATAATCTGGGAGTGATATTTCAGTATTTATATGTAATAGTTATAATCATAGTGGACAATTTAGAAATTATTAGACAATATCTTTACTGATTTGAAGAAGAAATATTTAAGTATTAATAGATAAGTGTTTCATTTTTTCTTTAATTTTTATTTTGATCAAAGTGGATTACAAATCATTCACAGTAATATTTTAGGTACATAACCACTTTGAATCAGGGGCATTCCCACCACCAATGTTGTCCTTCTCCACTCCTGTTCCCAGTATGCATCCCATATCCCCCTCCTTTACCACCCAGGTTGCTAGTTTAGTGATCCCCTCTGTGTTTAGCATGTTGTAGATTGGGCATCGATTCTGTTGTAGTTGGCTTTGGATTTGGTGGATATGTTTGATCATTTTTATATTTCTACTTAACATTCATACGACTGTTTGATCTTGGCATTTTCCATTATTCCCCCCTCAACTTGTGAGGTGTAACAAGATGGTTCAAGTTATGTGATTCTGTTTGAAGGATAGAAAAAAAAAAATAAAATGGGGCAAAAATCAAACAAGCAAAAAATAGTAGGGGTCCTTCTAGAGACTATAAATATCAATTTAAGAGAAAAAAATGGAAAAAAGCATAACAACAGTACTAAAAATTATTTAAAATCAAACAAAACCCTTGAAAATCACAGCAATAAAGACAACACAATAACCGTGGTCCTGAAATAAAAACAAAACAAAGCCAAAATTCCCAAAGAAACAAACAAAAAAAACCCCAAAATAATAATTTATGCTCTCCTTTTTTTTTTGCATAGGCACAGTAAATATTGTCCCAGAGGAAGATTGGTTCCTGGAGCTGTTGCAGAGAACTGTGTTGGTTCTGTGTCTGAGACCTTGGGTTTGGGGTTGGACAGTCACTGTGTAATCACCTGGAATCTAAATTTTGTCCACATGACATTTGTTCAAGGTGGGAGGTGCCCCTGTATTGTAAAGTGTATGAGTTCTTATCTCTAGTAGATAAGAGCTTGTTTCTATACATAAAATTTCCCTATTTTTAGTATTCCTTTGCAAGAAGAATTGGTGCTATATTATATTTCTGGTGATTTGAGAATGAGAGTGTCATGCTCCATCATCTTTATGCCCCGATTTTGTCCTGAGCTTTTATCCCAGGTAAGACTTTTTCTTGTAGGTTTATGTATCAAGCAGAACCAAAACAGGTGGAGTTAAGGAAGAAAAGAAAACAGAAATAAGACTATATATATAAATACATATATGTAATCATATTATAAAGTAAAAATAAATAAAATATTAAGGGAACAAAGTGATGCAGTAGATTAACATATTTGAGGATAAACAAATTGAGTTAGTATTATATAAGTCTTTAACTTACAAAGGAATATAGGCTTTCCCATTGTCTTTTGAGATATTTTTGTTAAGGGTGGGATTCGAGGCACATTTTCATCCCACATTCTGGTTTTGTTGTGTTAGAGAAGTGATTTGGGCAAAAGGGCTCTGCTAGAGTTCTTGCATTGGGGATTCTTCTGGAGTTGAGTCCAGTATCATATAACAGTCCACATTTGGAGGGGCAAGAAGGAGGGTCACAGATAATGGGTCAGCAGGGGTGTTGGTTATAGTCTACTGCCAGGAGACGAGATGTGGGGCTGAGTGGGTGTCCCTTCACATGGGAGCTGGGTGATGGCTTATTGGTACAGGAGGTTGGTCTTGATACCTAATGGGTTAAGAACTCAGGGTAAAGAGTGTTAATAATGTGGGATATCGAATTGGAAATGTGGGGTGAAGGGATAGTCGTATTTCTGAAGTGGGGGACGTTTAGTATATAGGAAGGACTAGAAAGGCATGGATCGTTTACCATTTAGGTTTCGCTCTAATAGAAGAGTCCTCTCTCTATGTACCTATGCCCACTTTAAAACATACATTAGTGATCTGTTCTTTAGCTGTTGTTAGAGGTCTGACCCTAACATGATGGGTATGAGTTCTTAAAGACTGGTTGAATAAAGATAAATAATTAGCTTAGGTATAGCTTAAGAGAAAGAGAAAAAGAATAAGAGAGGAGAAAAGAAAAATAGGTAAATACAGTAAAATACATTAAAATTAATAAATCAACTAAGAGAGATTGGGTCTATGCGTTGGTGTTGGGAGGTTTACCCAGTTTCTAGGCATTTCGTAAATGATAAGGTTAGACCTTCCTAAATGATGGTTTCAGGATTTGATAATGACTGGAGCAATTTAGGATACACATAGGTTTCGCATTTCAAGTACGAAACAACGTGTTAATGAGGCCTATCTATGTGGGTGGCTACCCTATGTAGTATTGTCCACTGCATCTTATGTATCAAAATTCCTTTACTAAAGAGAAAGTAGCAGTGTGGGTTTTATTTGACATAGATTGAATTGATGATGATGAGAAAGAGGAGGTAGAAGAAGAAAGGGGAGAAAGAAAGAAGTAATGACAAGGTGTATATTGGCGTTAGAGCAGTATTATGACTGCCCTGAAGGGGACTTGGTTCCTGGATCTGTTGTGGAGAACTCTGTCGTTTCTATGTCTGGGATCCAGGAATCAAGGCTGGACGGTGGGTGCCTATTTCCCAGGAGTCTAGGTTGGTTCCCCAAGACATACACTCAGGGTGGGAGATGTCTCTGTGTTGTAAAAAAGTATAAGTTCTTATCCCTAGTAGATAAGAGCTTGATTTTACAAGTAAAATTTCCCCTATTTTTAATATGTCTTTGCAGGAAGAAGTGGTTCTACATTAGGTTGCTGGTGGATTTGGGAATGAAGAGAAAAGAAAACAGACCCATGCCAAAAACTAAAAATATATATGCTCATATATTTAGACATATCTAAAGAAAAAAGAGTTTTTTTAAATAAAAAAAAGGATTGAATAAAAGACGTAATGAAAGGGATAAAGTGGGGCCGGGAGGAATAGTTAGGAGGCAAGGTGTCTGTATTGGATTTTTTTTTAAGCTCACCTTTCTGAGTGCTTTGTATATCCTAGATATCAGTCCTATATCTGACGTGTTGAGTGGAAGTTTTTTTCCATTCCGTTAACTATCTTCTAGTATTAACTATGGTTTCTTTCATTTTGCAGAAGCTTTTTAGTTTGATATAGTCCTATTTATTTAGCTTTGATGCTAAGTTCTTGCCATTGGCATATTATCCTCAAAGGCTTTTTTTGATAAATGGGTATTAAAGTGTTCTGCCTATTTTTTCCTCAATAAACTTTATAGATTAATGTCTGATTTCAAGATCTTTAATCCATTTTGAGTTCATTTTTTGTGTAAGGTGTGAGGTATGGATCAACTTTTAATTTTTTAAAGGTGGTTATCTAGTTGTTTCAACAACAGTTGTTGAAGAGACTGTCTTTGTTCCATTTCAAGTGCTTAGCTCTTTTGTCAAATGTTAGTTGACTGTGCATTTGGGGGTTTATCTCTGGATATTCTGTTCTAACCCACTGATCTGAGACTCTGTTTTTGTTCCAGTACCATGCTGTTTTGATCACTATGGCTTTATGGTAAAGTGTCAGATTAGGTAAAGAGATGCCACCCAGCTTCTGGTTTTTCAGTATGTACTTGCCTAACCTGGGTTTTTTGTGGTTCCAGATGAATTTTATAAGTGATTTTTCTAAATCCTTAAAAATGATGTCTGGATATGGATAGGGACTACATTGGAGCAATATAGTAATTTAGGTAAGATATTCATTTTGATTATGCTGATTCTTCCTACCCATGAGCTGGGAATGCTCTTCCATTTCCTTAGATTCTCTTCAATTTCTTTATGAAGTGTTTTGAAGTTTTCATGGTATAGGTCTTTCACTTCTTTTGTCAGGTTGATTCCCAGGTACTTGATATTTTTAGACACTATTTTAAGTGGAATCAACACCTTTGTCTTTCACCTCTATTTCATTATTTGAATATAGGAATGCTATTGTCTTTTATGTGTTGATTTTGTAACCAGCTACGTTGGTATATTGGCTTGTTTTTCTAGGAGTTTTCCTATGGACTCTTTAGGATTTTCTATGTATATCATCTACAAAATGAGCTAGTTTGACTCCTGCTTTCCTATCTGGATTCCCTGGATTCCATTCTCTTGTCTGATTGCTATTGCTAGTACTTCTAAAACTCTATTGAATAAGAGTAGAGAAAATTGGCAGTCTTGCCTAGTTCCTGACCTTCATGGAAATGCTTTCAGAATTTTCCATTAAGGATAATGTTGGCAGTGGTCTTTTTATAGATAATTATTTTATAATTATGTTTCAGGTTGTTAAGGGAAAATTTATGAAAATAGATATTAGATGATTATAATAGATGTCTGTTAAGCCTTCCATCACTCATACCCTATCTCTCTTCTTGCTCTGGAATTTCCCCTTGAGATGTCATTGACTTGCTGCCCTGGTAACGATTAGCCAACGGCCCTCATAAGAGGAACCTGACATATTTGGGCAAAAGAATAGACTTCTTATCACTCCTTCTAAGGTTCTCACCTTGTTTGAATAAGGACAAGCTCACCATCTGATTGGACATTGCGTTTGAACTTAGACTAGGGATTGTCGCATTCTACAAGTTCTACTTTCCATATTGACCCTCCTCCTAGGTTCCTTAAACCTATAAAAGACACTTCCCTACATTGCCCAGGGCTTCCTGTTTCAATCTGCATGGCTGTTCCCAGCACTTCAGCTAGCTGGAATCAATAAACCTTTTTGATTTTGCATTCTCTGAAGATTCGTGGTTGGTCTTTATTTGAGGCAGTGGTCTTTCTCAAATCATTTACAAGATGGCTTAGTAAATAGAGGTTAATGAAAATAACTTTGAGAAAATAGTGTTTACACCTCTTTACTCAACCTACCTCAGTCACCTGGAAAAGGTCTGTTGTGGATCAATATTGCTAGAAGTTTCCTCATAGAAATCCCTGGACATGGACACTCATATCCTGCCAGCCTCACAAGGCAACCACCATCAAGCTTCACCTGAAGTTCACTTGTTGTTCTGCACTATTAGGAGTTGATCCCCTTAACTTTTCTTTTTTTTTTTTTTTTTGGCTTTTGGCTTTTGGGCCACACCCAGTGATGCTCCTGGTTATATGCTCAGAAGTTACTTCTGGCTTGGGGGACCATATGGGAAATCGGGGGATCGAACCACAGTCCAACCTAAGCTAGCGCAGGCAAGGCAGGCACCTTACCTCCAGCTCCACCACCCGGTCCTTAACTTGTTTTC
>PVKC010002147.1:14987-45306 GCA_004027635.1 Crocidura indochinensis | reverse complement strand
AGAAATTGCTCCTGGCAGGCACGGGGGACCATATGGGGCACTGGGATTCGAACCGATGACCTTTTGCATGAAAGGCAAACGCCTTACCTCCATGCTATCTCCCAGGCCCCAGGATATTATCTTTTTTAAATTAGCAATCAACTTATGTGTACAATGTACAGTTAAAAGGTTGAGTACATGTTCTTCTTATATGGGTAACTTTAACAGATTAACAGATTAACTTTAATCTTTTACATTACAGGCAAGTTGTTTATGTTATTTTCATGATAGCAATAAATGTGTTTTTTAATTTTTTTAATTTGTTTTGGTTTTTGGACAACTAGTGATTTCCTTGCTCAGCACTCAGGTATAACCTGGCAAACTCAGGGAAACATATGGATTGCCAGAGATTGAACCCAATTCCGCCATTTATGTGCAAGGCAATAACCCTACCATTGTACTATTTCCCTGACCCTGGAAACAAATACTTTTAATGAGAAAAAGTTTCTTCATTTGTACACTTTAGCACACAGATTCTTTGGTACTCGTAACATATGTAAAGTTACAAAATCAAAACGCAGATATTTTTCAGGCTTTAAGGCATTTGCTTTGCTCATGACTAATACCACTAGTACATAGGGTTCTCCAAACTCCTCGAGGAGTGACTCCTAAGCACAGAACCAAGAGTAATCCCTGAACACAGCCAGGTAGTGACCCATACACAAAATAGAAAAAATTCTCAAGAGGAAAAGTTAAATGGCAGGTTTCAGATACCCACACACATATTTTAAAGCAATCAAGGAGGTCCACACTAGTTATAACAAAATTTAATTCTGATAAATGCCCACTACTTATAATTCAGTATATTTAATTTAAAATTGAAGGAAATTAAAAAGTCTAATTTTAAAAACTTAATATATTAGATATTACTAATTTTTGTTTTGTGAACAGTGATGTGCAGGTATTGCTTCTTTTGTTTGTTTGTGTGGATATATTTGTATTTGGGCCATACTCAGCAGTGCTCAGGAGTTACTCCTGGCTCTAAGCTCAAGAATAACACTGGGTGGGATGCAGAGGAAACCATATGGGATACTGAGTGTTTGAATACATGCAAAGCATATGATCTATCCTATACTATCTCTCCAGTCCCTCAGTGGTGTTACTTCTATCATGGTGTATGGAAGTCACTCTTACAGGAACTTGGGACACCAGGTGATGCTGTGATCAAACCTGGACATGCATTTCAGATCTGTAGGCTTCCTCTACAAGCAAGACAATAACCCAATTTTAAACTTCACGAGTTAAAACTACCTAAGAGTGAATACATCTTTAAAATCAGACATATTGCTCTAGATGTTATAAAAAGTGTATGGAATCTTTTTGCAATATATCACTTCCCATTGCTGGACAGCAGTTCTATTTTATAAACTTGGGCAATTGGATACATGTGGTTTCAGACCTCCCTTGAATTGAAGTGATGCTCCTGGTAAAATGAGACCCTGAATTCTATTCTCCTACCTCTCTTTTGGGTCTTTCTCCTCATCTCCTTTTAACCCGCTAACATCTTTTTGTATAAGTGAATTTGTTTTCTTTATGTTAAACTACATATGTTTCATATGTAGCACTAGACCTCTTCACTTATATTATGCATTTTGCATTTTTCTTTTTTTTTTGGTTTTTTTTTTTTTTTTTTGGTTTTTGGGCCACACCCAGTGACGCTCAGGGGTTACTCCTGGCTATGCGCTCAGAAGTTGCTCCTGGCAGGCACGGGGGACCATATGGGAACCGGGGGATCGAACCGCGGTCCGGTCCGTCCTAAGGCAGGCACCTTACCTCCAGCGCCACCGCCCGGCCCCCATTTTGCATTTTTCTATAGGCACTTAATAAGTGCTTGAACTGATTGTCCTCTAAAGTTGCATGCTGACCAATTTTGAGAATTTTCATTCCCTCTGCCATTACCTTCACTTTAGATTTCCATGCTTCAAAATTGCACCAAAATTGTAATTTCTTAAAATCTGAATGAATCTTAATCATGAGTTGTTTTCTGTGGTTTGATAGGCAAGACTTGGCTGGAATGTGTCTTGTTACACAGTTTTATTCAGTTTAAATTTTGACTCAGGGGTCATTCCAAGTAGTGTTAGGGAACTATATGTGGTGCTGGGCACATAACCTGTGCTGGTTGGCCGTGTATAAGGCAAGGTCCTATCCATTGAACTAGCTTTCAGACACAAACTGGCAGGATTTTTTCTCTTGATTATTATTAAGTCCTATTGGAAATCTGATCAACATGGCTGGAAAAAATAGTGACAAATCCATTACACAATATGCTGAAGGTTGTGCAGTTCACTTTCTTACTTTTTGTAATATATTCATGAGTTTTTGGTTTTATATTTATCCAGAGTCAATTTCTTTCTCACTATATTCTTTCAACAATATTCTTATTCTATGCTCCACCAGTTTTTAGACAAACTGTCTTGCCTAATACCGTTAGAAATTACTCCCAAATTTTATTATTAATTTTATTCCCAATATTTAGTTGACAAGAAATGCAAGAAGTATATATGTTTAAAAATGACTCATACTGTTCCTTAAAATTCTATGTGCTGGCACAAAACCAGGAGTACATGTTGGGTGGAAAAATTCCACACGTTACACATGATTCTCTGACTCCTGAACATCTTTGGGTCTGCCCACCAAAACCAAAATGAACAATCCTGAAAACTCTATGCTGAGTGATTCAGTAAATATTCTCAACTTCAAATTATATACCTGAACAATATGAATCAAATAATTTATTTTTGGGGTTTTTTAAATACCCTACCCTTTATACTATCTCTCTGAAAAGATATATCTTCTTCAGAGGTTGAAGCGATAGTACAATGTGTAGGGCACTTGTCTTGAACATGTTCAACCCAGGTTCCATCCCTAACACTGCCAAAGGTGATCCCTGAGTGCAAAACTAGGTGTAAGTTCTGATCACTGCTGACTATGACCCAATAAATAAATTAAACAAACAAGAAAATGAAAAGATTTCTTTATTGTGGTTTTGTTAAGGCAATTTGTAAAACATATACACCCAGTAACCCCGGAAGTTAGTTTAAAGGCTTTACATAAGGGACACCTGGAGCTCCATTCTGAGTGCCATCTAACGCCTCCAAGCACAGCTGGGTCTAGCTTACATGGCACCTGAGCACCATGGTTGAGTCTGGGGACTTCTCACATTCTGAGGTCTAAATAGTTTTATATTGTCAAATACAAGCATTGAACCATCCCACCGAGCTGGGCAAGACTTGGTGGGAATGACTCCTGCACCCCCCCCACCTTACTAAAATTTTTGAACTAGAAAAACAAATGGAATCTAAATTCAGATGATGGAAGAATGAGTGAGGGTCTCTGAGGCAATGTCATGACACTACCACTTTCATAAGGATGGAGTCTCTCTCTCTCTCTCTCTCTCTCTCTCTCTCTCTCTCTCTCTTAAACACACACACACACGTGTTAAACTGTACCCCTGCCTGAAATGATAGAGTATTATAATCTAAGGAGATTCAGTATAGTGAAGAAAAAGTGAAATATACATGAAATCATGAAATTTATACATGAACTATGAATGTCTTATAAGCCACAAAGTACCTGGTGGTACTTTTTTCCATAAAATAAAACATTATTTCATCTGAGAATATTATCAGAACATTATTAGGCAGGCTATATGGAAGTGGTAAATTAGGAAGAAAGAGAAATTCTTCTATCATTTTTTTCCAAATGACAGAGCAGTTCTGCTTTTTTGTTGGCTCTAGACAGGATAAAGCCATAGGAAAGTCACTGGTGGAGGAAAACTGAAGTATGTCCTCAGAACATTCCCTGCTGTTGGAATTGTAGCAGTTTCGATGCCAGTGCTCCTACCTTTGATTGGATTAGCAGAACTGCAGCCCACAGCACTCCATGGCATTAAAAATAAAAGAGGTTACTTAAATTCCCAATTCCGTTCCTATCTCAGTTCCTTTCAGTTGAGACAAATCGATGTCTGAATGACAGTAATTTGAGCTTTAGGGAAAAAAACAAACAAACAAGCGTGTTTAACAGTGAATTTTGAGATCATTTGCATGACTGACTTTTTCCTAACTTGAGAGGTAAATCTAGTTGAGGGCAGGTGGGGTAGGCATAGAGGAAGCTATGTGCAGTTAATTTTCGACTGAGTTTGTTCGAGTTGCTTTCCCCAGTCCAGTTTTTCCCAAAGAGTGCTCCCTGAAGAGCATTTGAACCATTCAGGAGGATTGCAGGCATAGCTTTTGGGGGTGTGTTGCTTTCCGTTTGCTTACTTATTTACATGATCATTTTGTTCCTCAAAAGATGATAGCCCATTAGTTTTGCAAATTTTGACTTAATCGAAGCATCGGGGCCTTACCTTACTATCTATTTGTGGTTATATTTGTGTTTACTTATTTACCAGATTTTTTTTACTTATAAAAACTGAAATAGACTCTGTAGATGTTAGACACTTCTTTCCTACAGAGTTTTGCAGGCATAATCTAGTGCTCCTTGAGAGGAAACTACTCCCAAGTCATAATCAGTTTTGGGATCACACTCCACTTTCTAGTTCGAGACATTTTGAAAAATTGATAACCGGAGAATGAAAGAAATAAAATAAGACATGATTTATTTTCTTAGCTAGAACCCAATGTCATAAGGTAGTCTTAAAATACTTTCCACTTAAAATTTTACCTTGAGGCGCCCGGGAGATAGCATGGAGGTAAGGCATTTGCCTTTCATGCAAAAGGTCATCGGTTCAAATCCCGGTGCCCCATATGGTCCCCCGTGCCTGCCAGGAGCAATTTCTGAGCATGGAGCCAGGAGTAACCCCTGAGCACTGCCGGGTGTGACCCAAAAACCAAAAAAAAAAAAAAAATTTTTACCTTGAACTTTTGGCAATGAAAAATGAGTATCATGGAACCATGTAACTGAATATTCTACCATTTTTGTTTGTTTCTGTTTTTGCTTTGTTTTTTGTTGGTTTTTGAGTCACACCCAATGGCGCTCAGGGATTACTCCTGGCTCTGTGCTCAGAATCACTCCTGGTAGGCACAGGGGATCTTATAGGATGCTGGGATTTGAACCACTAACCGTCCCTGATCAGATGTGTGCAAGGTAGATGCCCTACCGCTGTGCTATCTCTCTGGCCTTCAATTCTTATTTCATTGTACAATTTCAAAACCAAAAAATAAATCATGGTATCATGGTGAAAGATGTTACTGTATATTCAAACCATGCTCTTTAAAACTGTAACCTGGGGTGTAAATCCAATAAAGAAAGGAAAGCATGGTGATCACCTTTGAAAAATATAATGTCTTTTATGTCCCTTTGCTATTAAGAGTTACTTCAAGAAATAAGAGTAAAAAATACAAAAATGCTATTAGAAGGCCACTTGTAGGTAAAATGAGGACTGAAAGAAAGGCAATTTTGGTCCTGACTTGAAAATCCTGTTCCTCAACTCTCTTTGTCTTAGAAAGCCTTGTAATCTCTTGTTTTAGCCATTCTATTTGCAATGACCAAACATTATAACTTGAACATGAATGTTTTGCCATTTGATAATATATTGTGAGCTAGATTGGCAATCTCCATTGTGGAGTCACTCAGTTCACAAGTATAATTTCTCTACAGGACTATGTCCTCATTTCTTATACTTTCTAAATGAAACTATTTTACATAGAAAAGAAATCGTAAGAAGAGTGGTGGGGGGGGGTTATGTACTTTATTAGTATAAAGGTACAGTAAGTCTGTACTTCAAAACCTTAATACAATGTGTTTTTCTGATTTTAGAGCTAACAACATTGCACCTCTCCTTAGGATACTGGATGACTTGCTTTCCTTACAGGGAAAGGGAAAACTGGAGGATGTTTGACTGAAGTTCCCTAACTCAGTTGAGTCTCTACTGCCTTTACTTTCTTAATTTATTATTTAAAAGTAAGTTATTAGTGTATGCTATTTTTTAGTTTACTGCTATTCAGGCACATCCAGTGGTTCTCAGGGGGTATTCCCAGATTTCTGCTCAGGAGTGACTCTCTGGCTATAATTCTGAGGCCTTGTGTAGGGTTAGAAATTTATGAAGAAAAAGGACTAGACAGGCCACATGCAAGACAAGAAGAGTTTTACCTCCTGTGTTGTCTTTTTTGGTGCCTAGAAAAATTTTAAATGACCCTAATCGCATCCTCTGACTCATTATTTGAATTTGTGTTATTAAGAAGAAAGGAAGAAGTGGAAGAGAAGGAGGCAGAGGAGAAGGAGGTTGGAGTGGTAGCACAGTTAGGGCATTTGTCCTGCATGTGACTGACTGATCCACATTTGATCCCTATCGTCCCATATGGTCCCCTAAGCCTGCCAGGAGAGATTCTTGCATACAGAGGCAGGAACAATGCCTGAGCACTTTTGTGTGTGGCTCAAAAAAAAAAAAAAGATAAATCTGTGGCATTCATATTGTAATAATAAAATAACCTATGTTCCATGACCAAAACTGGTAACTCTCTAGGGAGATCAGTGAGATGGTACAGGAGAAAGGTATGTAACTCTTCATGTAGCCAAGTCCAATTGAATCCCCGGGCCCACCTGGTCCTGAAAAGATTGCCAGATACAAGCCTGAAGAACCCTGAGCAATTGCCAGGAGGAGTTTCCTGCCAAAAAAGAGATGACTACACTAACTATCTGACAATGTTAATGAGTGAGAGAAGTAGAATGCCTATTTCGAATACAGGCAGGGGTTGTGGTAGAGGGAGATGGGTTGCATTGGTGGTAGGAATGCACTAGTGAAGGAGGATATTCTTTTTGTGACTGATACCCAATTATAGTCATGTTTGTAATCACATTGTTTAAATAAAGATATCAAAAAAGAAAAAGGGGTTGGAGTGGTGACGCAAACAGTAAGGCATCTGTCTTGCTCATGCTAGCCTAGGACAGACCACTGATTCTCTGGTGTCCCATATGGTCCCAGAAGCCAGGAGGGATTTCTGAGTGCATAGCCAGGAGTAACCCCTGAGCATCACCGGGTGTGGCTGAAAAAACAAACAAACAAACAAACATAAAAGTAAAAGACAAAAAGAAAGGGAATACTAAGCTCACATGTACACTTGGAATTGAATGAGGAATTCAAATGAGGGACTTTGAGTTGAAGATGCAAACAATCATAATCATGATTTTCTCTAAGTGTCACCATGAATAATATACAATTCTGGGTTTAGAAGAAGAGACCCAAAAGGGAGACATACTGATAATGAAGAGCAGAGCTGGGCTGGGTATTGTGAACTGCGGAGCAGCTTTGTAAAGAGTAGGCAGGAAAGACTGAAGTGTCTCAGAGGAAAAGCACCTTTTCGAGGTTGGCCTGGAGCCCACCACAGTCAACATGGACTAACATAATTTTACTTTAGGTGACAAGAGCAAGTTAATTTTAAGTAATATTTCCTAGTCTAGAGCCTAGAAACCAAGGGAAAAGGAATTCTCTGTAGGATATGTAAATGCATATTAAATTTAATATGTAAAATTGTTATTATCTATCCCAAGGCATCGTATGGAAAATTTTCAGTTGAATGCTCCCTATATTTTTTTATATGAATCAGCTTGTAGGTTACTGACAGACAAGAAATTTTGCTTTCAAACAATTCTGCTCTCAGCATTAGAGCAACTGCAACTTCTTATAGTTAATGGCAAAACAAAAGCTCTACAACAAATAGCATTTATCTCATTCATGTCTGCTCAGTGTTTTTTAGGCTTACCTGTGCTCCTTGATCTCATTCTTTTGGGAAGCCAGATTTCCAGCCTCATGTCTCTGAGTTGATAGATGTCGCTCTGAATTTCCTGTCATTGGATACCTTGGCACTGTGACCTGGCATAATGTCAGCTGGTGTAGCCCCATGGGTCCTTGTTAAAGGCGGAAAAATCAAAACAAGCCAAAAAAGAGATACAATCTTAAAATGATAGATGTTAAGTTGTGCATTATGGAACCACATGATTCCTCTGAGACTGGAGAAGGGTGGAGTTGGGCGATGATTGGCTTAGGTAATGATGGGGTGGTGGGGGCACTTTTAAGAAGCTATCATTACCATTGAAATCCAAATAACATAACACTAAGACCTGTACCCTATAAGGATCCGAGGAAGCTTCTCACTTATAAATAAAGAAATTCAAAAGCCTGGAGGTAGAAAGCAATTTAATTTGTATAAGGAAGAGAAAAATGTCAATAGGACTGGACAGTACTAATAAAAAGATAAGGTCTCAGTGACTGATGTACTGACTGACATTCGCTTTTACCCTTGACTATGGTTTCTTCTCTTCCTCTTCCTCCTCTTCCTCCTCCCCTTCTCCTCCTCTTTCTCTTCCTTCACCTCCTCCATTTTTCCTTGCTCCTCCATGTAGTGCTCAGGGAGCTTTCTTATTTTTTTCTGGACATTGTTCCGACTCAGCAGTACATGGGGCTACCAGAACCACCTAATTGGCTTTTGACCAATAGGTGCCAAAATGGAATCTAACCTGGGTCTTCTCCTGCCGTGCATGCACACATTATCTCCCAATCCTATGATTTCTCATAGAGAATTATTTTGAATTTTCTTTAGACTTCAGAACTAATTTATTTTTAAACATCCTTTAACATACATTCTCATTGGGCTTTAAGTTTCATAACATCCTCATGAAATAGCATACTGTCACTGAGCCAGGTGAGACTGCCAGTTCTTAGATGACAGTCAGGAAGCTGCAAATGGCCCTTGTCAAACCAGAGAAATGTTGGCTTTACTCCCAAGTTTCTGGGAAGGATGAACCACACTGATCAGACAGGGAATGAATGGTAAAGTTAACATCTTACAGGTTAAGAAAATAGATTACTTCCTGAAATGAGCCTACAGAGTACTACTGCCTGGCACCATCAACACACTGGAACTCTCTTCAATAAGCCCAATTGTAGTCAAGTCAAAACTGTCTTTGGCTTTGCAGTACCTGAGGGTGCTTTATTGCAACAAAAGAACAGAGTTGCTACCAGGAATCAAAGGAATGGTAGCTTCACCTAGTTCCAGCAACATAGAAAGAGTGTAGAGAGATAAACTAGACATGCTGGGCCAGAGTGATGGCACAGCTGGTACGGTGCTTGTGGTCTTCCATGTGATCAGCCCAAGTTTAATCTTTGGCATCCCACACGGTCCCTTGAGCCTGTCAGGCATGATTCTGGAAAGCAGAGGAGTAATGTCTTATCATCAACAGATGTAGCTTAAAAAAACAACAAAAAATTAATAAACTGACATGGTCTGTAGTAGCTCCACTTGCCATAATCCTATATCGGGTTAATGGGTCTGAAGCAGAGGCTCAGCAAAATTAAGAAACCATCCAGGAATAAGGGGATAAAAAGCAAAGGATCAGGGGGGTTTTCAGCCTCCAGAACTAAGCTGATAATTGCCCTTCAGATAAGATTTCTATTGACCAGGCTCAATCCTGAGGGGAAGAAGAGGGCTAAAGTAGTTAACAAAAAGTACCTATCTACTGGAGAGGCCTGTCTCTAATCAAGCCCGAATGGGTCTTAGATCTCACTAGGGGTGGGTGAAGGGAAGAGGAAGCTATAGTAGTCTCTGTTTTGGGAAAAAGCAGGATGTGTGCTTTGTGTGTTTAGCTACAATAGACTGAATCATCAATTCAACTAGATAGTTATTTGCTTAATGCATAAGATTTCAGTTTATTGGGTTATTTGTTTTTGATTTCAGTGAACATACCCATCTCTGGCATGTTGCTTCTTGAGACCAAGTGGTGCTAGGGATCAAATGTTGACATCCCAGAAGCAAATCTTGTGATCAGTCCACTGAGCCATCTCTCTGTCTCTAGATGTAAATTTAAGTAATTCATTCAGGATATGAATCTGATGAGGGCAAGCCAGTCAGTCCAACTTGAAATCCTGACAATGTAAATTGGGCCAATGATCTTATAGGTGATCTTCTCGGCTATCAAGTTACTTTTGTACTATGTCTGCAAAAATTCCCTTACTAGTTGAAATTTCCCAAATGGTTAAAAAGTGATACTTAAGTTTCTTGTTTTTTATTTGAACTATATTTTTCTTCTACTTTTCGTAGGTTTACTTTGTTATAAAAGGATATTATTTACAATAATAGTATTTAATAGACATTAAAATCATAATTAATAATATGAATTTTATACACTACATGGTTGAAATTTGTTCTTTGAATTTTATATATTTCCAGTGTATCAGAAAAAATTTTCCCAACTTTTTCTTCTGAGTATCAGAGCAAATTTTCTGATAAATCTCTATGATAATCAACAATTTCCACCAACATTTTCAAGTCTTAAACTTGAAGAGATCTTATGGTCATCATTCACTAGTTGTGATACTTTTTGTTTCAAAATGTCAAATTTAGTATTTTATAATTTCAAAACTCTGCAGGTACAGATTCTAATTTTTATAATATAAATATTTAAATCACTTAACATAGATATAATTGATATTTCAGATGAAATATAATTGTATATATCAATAATGGGATTGCCATATATTTTATCCATTTATTTTAATACTTAGAAACATAAAAATGTTCCTACTCTTTCTCTGTTCTCTTGAGTCTTCCTTTCCTTCTTAGTAATTGGGTATATTAAGATAAAACTTGAATTTAGGGGCTCGGGAGATAGCATGGAGGTAAGGCGTTTGCCTTTCATGCAAAAGATCATCGGTTTGAATACCGGTGCCCCATATGGTTCCCCGTGCCTGCCAGGAGCAATTTCTGAGCATGGAGCCAGGAGTGACCCCTGAGCACTGCCGGGTGTGACCCCCCCCCCCAAAAAAAAACAAAACTTGAATTTAATCAATGTTTATAAAGCAAATTCTTAAGCAAACGCTAATCAAAGCACTTGTATAGAAGGAAGAATAAAAGACAGAAAAGATAATACTTCAAAAGAAAATTTGGATTTTCCTAGACTCAAAATATATAGTCAGTTGTTGAATTGTAAACAAGAAGGTAGATTTCTCCTATTATCATCATCTGGCATAATGGAAGAAGGTAGCCTCCAATGTGTTTTATATTTTCTTTGTATTTATTAGTTTTTAAAAATGTAGTATACTTTTTAGTACTGAGAATATCCATGGAAAAATATTGGAACATTAAATACTAGCATAAGGAAAAATAATTTTTGGTAAGAGAAATATAATAAAACATAAGGTATAAGGTAGGATAAATCATGGATAAAATAAGATAGTCTCTACTTGTTTCTAATTAATATGTTCTTATCTGTGATTCACTACATTTGGATACATACATAGTAGGTTGATGATTAGATCATCAATATCTGAAGATGACAAAATAATGAACTGTAGGACCACCCAAATGCTCTTAGGGAATCTGCTTTATACTTGATAGTTTTCCCAAGCAGTCAGGAAACACGTGGTGATTCTTAGTTCTTCCATTTACAGTATGCAACTTACTGCTTTAAAAAATATCTAATTCCACTTAGTAACAACAATAAAAAACAAATATGAAAATATAGTGGTGAAAATATCAAGCCTTTGATGATACATTCTGAAACTTTTTATCAGGACATGTTTGTTCTAAGTAGAGATGCAGGTTTAAGGATGAAGCGAGTCTATCCTCTGAAGATCTTTTATTTTGCAGGTAGAATCACGTTTCTTTTCCCCTAAGTAATTTACTACAAGAATCCCTAATTGGATTCCTTCGTTCTTTCTTTATGCTCTCCTAACCCATTATAAACACTGACACCTTAACAATCTTTCTAAAGCACAGGGCTTTTGGATTCTACTTCTAGCATTTGAAGCATGTTTCCTTTACTGCTACATCCATTTCATTCTATACCATGACACATAATGTTTTCTATTTTGGAACCTCTGTTTCTAGTATCTCCTGTGCTCAATACATTATTCACATCTACCTCTTGTAGACTTGTTACAAGAAGGAGGCATGTATACAGTGCTTAATAATAATTACTGAACCCTTTCTATTTTACTAGGTGCTTAAAGTGCACTCATTTTATCTTAATGCTTCCTGATGGTTATTTGGCTTATGAGGAGTCAATACTTTTATAGGCTCTATTTTCTAAATGAAGAAACAGACTCGAAAGGACAGCCAGATTGCCCTAGGTCACACCTATAGATAGAAATGAAGCTGTAACTTTATCTATCCATCTCCCAAAACAGATGCTTTTATAGACTTTCTTACTGGCATGTTTCCTGGAGTATAATTCAGTTTGATGAAATCTTCATCTTTAAAAACCCATCACTCTAACACTTACAGTACCTGGAAAGGGACCCATGTTCTTATTTACTCATTTTTGGCTTTACTTGTCTTTCCCACCAAGGTTAACAGATGGAATGCTTTTCTGACTTTTTTTAGACCCCTTCTTGATGCTTCTATTTATCTGATCTGTACTCACCCCCTCCCTCTCCCCACACTGTAGGATAAGGCTGATGTGATTATGTTGCTCAGTGTTAGCACCACATTTGATATCTACCTCACAAAGATCACCAATAAGGTATGGGAGTTTATTTACCAGCATGCTGGGGTTTCCCTTCATTAGGCAACACTCCCTTACCTAGCTCTCAGGCTCCTTTAATAAGATTACAGAGGCTTCAATTACTGTTTAAATTGATTTAAGTTTCTTTTTAAGGTTAGATATCTAGAATAAAATATTGTGGGTTTTAGGGCTTGGGGTCTACATCAGCTGAAGTACTAGAGGAGGGGCTGTGGTGTCCACTGGGTACACGTGATCTTGTCTGTCCCACAGGCCCCAGGGGGTTGATAGTTTATCTAACTCTTTTGGTACATGGCCTCAAATTTCCTGGAACTGGTTATTCTGGCCTAGTTTCTTCTGCCACATAGTTGAAGCCTGTCATAGCAGTCTTTATATCTAAAGTTAAGCTAGGGTTATAGAAGCAGAATAAATTTACATTCTCTTCTAGCTTTTAACATCATCACCACTTCTGTTAATAGTTCCTTGAGTGTGGATGCTGTATGTTCATTGTTTCTGTGTCCCAAGAGCATCTTTTTATATGCTGTTGCTCTACAATGATTGAACAAAGAAGGAACCCAGGCAAATACCCTAAGAGAATGATTCAGTGTTGAACTATTCAGTGTTGAACCACACTAGCTCTCCCAAAAATATTCTTATCAGGGCTAGAGAGATAACATATCAGGTAGAGTGATTGCTTTGCATATTGCCAGCCTGGATTCAATCCCTGAAATACCATATAGTCTCTTGAGTATAACCAGGAATGATACCTGAGCACAGAGTCAGGAGTTAGCTCTGAAAACCACCAGGTGTGGCCCAGAAACAAGAAATAAATAAACAAAAACCAACCAAATGAAAACACTCAACCAGATGCTGAGTCAATAGAACATTCAGCTCTACAGAGGTAGAAAGAGGAGAGAAGACAAATTCCCTTTTCTTTCCTCCATTTTTTTACTTCTTCCTGTTTGTAAAATAAAAATCTATTTATAAAATGATAAAGAGACAGGTTAAAGGAGGGGAGATAATACTAAAAGATAATGAATAAACAAGTTCTCTTAAAAATACATAGCTCAGGGCTGAAGTGATAACACAGCAGGTAGGTCATTTGCCTTGTAGGCAGCTGACCTGGGTTCAAACCCTGGCATCCCATTTGGTCTCCAGAGCCTGTCAGGAGTGATTTCTGAGCACCAAGCCAAGAATAACTCCTGAGCAGGTCAGCTGGGTGTGGCACAAAACAAAAACAAACCCCCCACCTAGCTCTGCTTCAAGCTTACTCAGCTCAGATTCCAGTATTTGGTTTGCCCTCTGCCTCATCCCTCAGCCATCCTCTATTTATTTTCACACCCTAAGAATTAGACTCACTGCTTCCCTTGAGAACTTCATGAGTGGAGAAGGATTCTTGAATCAAGAAAATATGATACATGGAATCTAAGTGAGTCAGTGCTAGACCCAGGAACAAAGTTTGACGCTTTTGACCACTATTCCCAGACTCTATGCATCCTAGCGCTGCCATGTCTCCTGCAGAATTTTTGCAGGACCAGAGAGATAGGTGTGGGTTAAGGCACGTGCATTATGTGCAGCCCAACCTCAGGTCAATCTTTGGTAATTAATGTGTGGTTCCCAACTTTGCCATATGCAACTCCTGCATGAGATCTCCCAAACGCTACCAGGGTAACTTGGATAATTCATAGCATTATAGGGCCCGAGCAATATCATTTCCTTGGATACTCATACCCAGTGCTCAAGGGACAAGAAGTGCTAGAAGCCTGCCTGAGATTGAAGCTGAGCCATCAACATGAAAAGCATATGCTCAACCCAATAAGCTATTTTCCATCCTGGTCTGGTCATTTTCTTGTTTACATACACAAATACAAACACATACATACACATGCATGTACAATAGGCCCAAACAAACAAATGAACAAAAAAGTTTTTTGTACATGGCCCCAGCCTTACTAAGAAATAATTAATACTTAACCTAAGAGCAATTTCAGACTTTCACAGAGTGAAGTTTTAATTTTTTCTTGGTGGAAGTGTGACTAGTTGATGCCTCACCCAATTTATGCTCAGGGCTAACTCCTAGTTCTGCTCAGCTGCAAGTAAGGCATATGCCTAAGATCTTATACATTTTTGCTGACTGCAAAAAGTGAATTTTAAAGTTTTTAAATGCTTTATTTTGGTAGGAAAAGATTATTGCCACACAATCTTGCTTCCATGAGCATTCCAGGAGTGATCCCTATGCACTGGGCCAGGAATAGCTCTTAGTTACGACTAGGTTTGACCCTAAAACTAGAACAAGCAAACAAAGTGAAAAATATGACAAAATACACTAAAGAAAAGAAATTTTAATTACCCAGTTTATATTACATGGTTAAAAATATCAAATGGGGCTGGAAATATAGTATAGAGAAGGAGCTTGCTTTTTATACAGCCAGCTTAGACTGACATCCCTGACATCTCAGATGGTCCTCCGAACAACACTAAGAAGGAGAAACCCAGGAGCATCAACAAATCTGCTTCGAAATACACACTAATATACATTAGCACATATATTAATGTATAATAATAGTCCCATCTTACATCTCCATCCCTAGCGCTTCTCTCATTTTAGGACCTAGTAGCTCTTACCAGTTGGACACCAGTCTTGGCTCTGTTCTCACTGTTGGACTAGCAAATGCTGTGCGGACATTTAAGGGATTGAGCGAAGAAGTGGGAAGTGGAACAGCTCTCAGGACTGGATGAGGAGTCCAAGTGGAACCCCTCACTCTTAGATGATTTCATGTTCCAATCTCAAAGTCAATTAGATGTTGAAATTCTGCTGCCAAACTCACATTTCCCTCTTTTAATCCCATTTCTATGACCACAAGTGACTATAGTGAAGAGAACTCTCCATGTCTCCTCTCAGCTCATCAACTTTTCAGGAGAATAGAAAAGGAGAAGAAAATAGAAGCAAGAGCTGAAAAACCCATAGGAAAGGTGCAGTCTACACAGATATTCAGTTAACACCCAAAAGGTGTTACCATCTTTGTTTTCATGTTCTTTAACTTGTGTCTCTCTGATGTGTGAGGAATAAGAACAAATAGTATTGACAAATTCCTTAGTCTGGAGCTAGCAGACCACATAACCTAAAGTGGAGTCTGGAACAATAAATGATAGAACAAAGGTTGAAATCCTAAAGTAAAGATCATGCTCTCATGTAAGAAATTGCATTTATCTGTAAGTTAAGACTCCATATTATAGCCACCTCATACTTAATAATTAATTTTCTTCCATTGAAAGGAGTCTAGAAATAGGAAATCTCTTAGTTTTTCCTCAGAGGTCTAAGAAGCTGCTGTAGCTCCCACCCTCATACCCATCTTTCAGAAAGGAGAAGATAGATGGAAGGAGGAATAGAACCTTTCTATAAATAAAAACTTTTTCATAAATCTCTAGCTAACTTAAGTGTATACAGCAGTTTTCATAACATAGTCACAGGCATACCTAGCTAGGAAAAGATAGTGAAGCGTATTTTGAATAAATAAAATGTCATCCCAAAAAGAATAAGGAAGGAAGGAAATGGATATTTAGGTAGTCAGACATCTGTCTTTTATGAACACTACATAACTTCAATAAGCTTTTTCTTTTATATAAAATATTTTGGGAGCCAGTGAGGTAGCTCAAGTTGGTGGGGCATATTCCTTATGTACATCTTTATGCCCTTAGTTTGATCTCAAAAACCCCTACTCAACTTCTAGGAGTGACTAGGGGGCTCACAAGCACTGCTAAGGAGGCCCCCCAAGATTAAAAATATAAAAGAATTATCACAACTATCTGCTTTCTATATACCCTCATCTCCAGCATTGATTAAAGAAAAATGAAGGAGAGTTTTAGCAAATAGAAAAGCTGGGGGTAAGTATATAAGGTGACTTTATTACCTATCTGTTTAGTTACCATGGTGATAAAGAGTATGGACTATATATTTTAACAAATACACTTTTAGTTAGTTATAAATTAAATTGTAAACTTTAGAATATTTTATGGGTGTGAGTCCAATTGTGAACTTTTAGGAAATGTGAATATTTTTATTGTAACCTTTTAGCATTGATCCAATTTACTCATTCAACAAATATTTGTTAAAGAGCGACTGTGTCAGTAATGAGCTAGATCAGGTCATAAAAGATTGTAACCATTCAACTAGGAAATAACTGAAACTATAAATAACATTATTGTTTAATAGTTTTAAATCCAAGTTGGCTTGAAAATATATTGCTAATACAGATACTTAATGGACAACTGAATATATCTTTACATTAAAGCTTTAGTTTTTTAGGAAATTGCTATATTTATTATATAATCCCATCTATATTACTCCCATCCCAATCAGGATATGGTGCAAAAGTTTTGCTAAATATTTAGTTTGTAAATAGAAATGAAATCAGAGGCATTGAGAGTATTTTGGTTCAAATCCTAGACAGGAAGACAATGATTTTCTATACAAAGAAAATGCCATTCATCTGTTACCTAAATGCAGATTGCCAAGGTAGCTAGATTTCTAGGAACTTTAGATATTGCATATATTATAAATGAAAAATGATAAGACATTTTTTTTTTGGTTTTTGGGTCACACCCGGCAGCGCTCAGGGGTTACTCCTGGCTCCATGCTCAGAAATTGCTCCTGGCAGGCCCGGGGAACCATATGGGGCAGCGGGATTCGAACCGATGACCTTTTGCATGAAAGGCAAACGCCCTACTTCCATGCTATCTCCCGAGCCCCATAAGACATTTTTCAATTAGTATGACATTTTATATTTTATTAAAAGTCTTTGAGGAAAACGTTCTTCATAGTTTTGGAGAAGAATGAATTCCACCTGGCAGTGTGCAAAGAGCCTGTACCAGTAGTTAAAAGGAGTTTAGCCACATTTCAGACACACATATTTTTGTTTGGAGAGCTGCAACCAGTGATGTTCAGTGTTTACTCCTGACTTTGCACTCTAGGTGGAGTTCTGGGAGGTGGTGCTCAGGGGAGCATAAGGAATGTTAGGAATCAAATCCAGGTTGGTCAAGTGCAAAACAAGTGCCCTTCCAGCTGTACTATTACTCTGGCTCCAGGCAAGAAAATTAGCACCTGTTTGAGCTATCTTAGTGCAGTGTTTGGGTTTTCATTGGTACATACAATAAATTGTGGAGCCATCCATTATTGAATTGATTTTATTGTCCTTTTTCTTTATGTTAAAGAATCTTGTAAAGATGTTATGGCTTGGGACCAGGCAGTGGCGCTGGAGATAAGGTGCCTGCGCTAACCTAGGACGGACCATGGTTCGATCCCCTGGTTCCCCATAGGGTTCCCCTTGCCTGCCAGGAGTGATTTCTGAGCTAATAGCCAGGAGTAACCCCTGAGCGTCACTGGGTGTGGCCCCCCCCAAAAAAGATGTTATGGCTTACAAATGAAATATATTTATGAAATGCTACTAGACTTTTTGGATAGTCTTATTCTATTTAGTTTTTTTGTTTGTTTGTTTTTTTGGGTCACACCCGGCAGTGCTCAGGGGTTACTCCTGGCTCCATGCTCAGAAATTGCTTCTGGCAGGCACGGGGCGGGGGGGGGGGGGACCATATGGGGCACCGGGATTTGAACCGATGACCTTTTGCATGAAAGGCAAACACCTTACCTCCATGCTATCTCCCGGGCCCAACTATCTAATATTTTAATGTTTGCTTTAAATCAGTACTAACTTTAGACCTATTGTAACTATGCATATGACATTTAAAAATTGCCAAATGAAATGCTTTCTTGCCTGAACACAGATGAGTTGTCTTTATTGGATGGTTCTTGTTATGCATTGAACCTGACTTGGTGTCGCATCTATGTATATACAAAAATTGACTATATGTATAATATACTTTTAAAAGTGTCATATTTTCTATTTACCACTATATTTTTAACTGAAATTCTGCTACTTTTTTAGACATGATTATGTAGCATATTATATCATTTCTAGTTTTCTTTACTTGCATCACATAGTAATACTGTTTCTGAGCCATTGCAAAATAGTAAAATTAAGTAAAACAATATTATATATCTTCTCTAATCATATGATGCCTTATGATTAACTCTTTGAAAGTAGTTGAGTTTCAAAATACTTTAGCTAATTAGAGGTTGCTTTGGTTCTAGTACTCTTGACATTACCTTACTGTCCTTATTGTTAAACTAAAAAGAACACATCTCAAAGACATATTTTAATTTTTGCATAACAAATAATTCTAAGAAAATCAAATTCAGAAGGAAAAGGAAAAGAGATCAATATGTAAAACAACATTGGGCTCAATGTCTGATTTATTTTTGGCTCTGATCATCTGGGCCAGCAATTGCATGTTAGGAAAGATGACTTCAAGTTACTTTGTGCTGATGGAATTTATTATAGGGAAAAGACTACTTTACAAGCCATGGCTTCAGCTTATAATTGCAGACCTTGTGTCAATATAAATCATATTCAAACCATTAAAATAATCTCTAATGTCCCATCTTGTTGGGATTGTCTTTGACTTCCCTCCCAAGCTTCTTAGATTTTCCTAAGAATTAAATTTACTTTGGGGATTCTCTCCAGACTTTATATATAACAAGCAAATTGCATTGTCTTATCCATTCAGTAGTTTCTAAAATGTTTACCCTTTGAATAAACTGTTTTTATATAAAATGACTTTTTTATCTCCACTGGTGCACAAAAATCTATATACTTTATATTAATTCACATAGACAGTAATCTCCCACAGTGTTTTGATATTTGACCTATGATAATTTATTTTCAGTGATTTTGTGTATATAATTTATTTTTATAAATAAAAAATGTTAAATTTTATAATTTTATTTCTAGGTATTCAACTTAGGGCCTCATACATAAAGGCACAAACTCTATTTCTGAGTCATATATCTGGCTTTAACTACTTGACTTATTTATTTTTGGAGGCAAGAGTTGGATTATGCCCAGTTTGACATTGGATTTCTTTTTTTTTTTTTTTTTTTTTTTTTTTTTTTTTGGTTTTTGGGTCACACCCGGCAGTGCTCAGGGGTTACTCCTGACTCCATGCTCAGAAATTGCTCTTGGCAGGCACGGGGGACCATATGGGGCACTGGAATTCGAACCAATGACCTATTGCATGAAAAGCAAGCGCCTTACCTCCATGCCATCTCCCGGGCCCAACATTGGATTTCTTGCTTATAGTCTTGGGTTCTGCCTCATTTTGTAGTCTGCATGGAGCAAAATAACTAATGTACAGGGAAGTCTATAATTCACAAAGAGCTTAGAGAAAAGTTACTTTTAGGACTTAGAAGGAAAGTTCAGAAACTAATGTATATTAACTTGGAGTTTGCTAACTTATATTTATTTATTTGTTGCACACATGCCATATGTTCTTCACAATTATTTTAGGAGATAAATATAGTTATTTTACCCATTTTACAGATAACAACATGAAGACTTGGAGTAATAAACTTGTTCAAGTTCGCTTGTAGTAAGTGATGCGAAGCAGTGCTTGAATTCTGGAAATCTGACCCTAGCTCCAGCTCTATAGGGCTACAATAATCATAAAGCATATGACTGAGTTGTTTTTATTGTTATCACAAAACATGTCAAGTGTTTTAACTTCAAAGGGAGGAGTTGGAATCTGTTTTTAGAGCCGACTTTATTAACAGAAAGTAAGGGATTAATACATAAGGGATGAATTAAGTCAACAAGTTAACATTGAAGTTCAGATCATAGGAGTAGATGAAGATAAATAGAACTACTGCTCAGCCAATATGACAAAAGAAAAAGGGGTGAGGCTTTTCTCCAAGTATGGTCCTCTGAGAGTGCCACAGTAGTGACACTGCTGTGGACTGTTAGCACTTTAATATCTCAGGCTCTGTCACAGACCAACTGAATCTGAAGAACCAAAGTGATGAGCTTTTGCAATAGTATTTGAGAAGTCTTTGTCAGGACCTAAAGTTTAGGATGGGAAGGCCACAGATGACTAGAAATGAGATTAATTAGATGTTTGAATCATGTTAATCAAGCATACGAAGCAGACGTTTTTTTATATTTTTTTGAGAATCCACATGGATCACTCAGGAGTGGTTAGTAGTGGGGCTCATGGGACCATATGTAGTACCTGAAATCTAAATAAGAGTTGGCTTCATGAAGTCAAGCAATTTTACCCGTTCTCTCTCCCCACCCACTCTCTCTTCCAAAAAATTACCATTTGTGGGATTTGTTCTAGATCATATACTAAATCCTACATTCCATAAATGAATGTCAATTGCTTTATGTCTGATGATAGCACTCAACAGTTTTTATGATTGTCCAAGACTTCTAAAACTTTGGTTATAATAAAGTGTGAAATGAAAAGACGCGTTAGAAATTTGATTTCAATATTTTGGCAAGGGAAATAGCAAGAGGTGATACAAATGTGACAGTCTTGAAAACTGTTGAACCCTCTGAAGTAATTTTACATTTCTGTTATTGAATGCTAGAAATCATCACTAAACATTTTTGAAAGACCAAAATATATAGGATTATGCACTAGAAAATTTGGAAATACAATTGCCCTATGGTAAGCAGGGTTCAGAACAAGATGCGAGACAAAATTATCTCCCAATATCTTGTTTTATTTAAATAAGGTAGATTCTTAGATTTGGGACAATTTTATATTTAGTTCTGGAAAGATCTGAAGATTCAAAAATCTCATGCTCCTTTTCTTTCATTCTTAGTATTTGACTTTTGTTTTGTCTTGTCTGGGGATCATGCCCCACAGTTCTCAAGGGCTTACTTCTAATTCTAAATTCAGGGATTCGCTTCATAGGTTCAAGAGATTACATGGGCTGCTAAGATCAAACCTGCCTCAGTCTTATGCAAGTAAAACACACTTCACAATATACTCTCTCTCCAGCCACTATTATGTTTGTTTTTTGTTTTAGTACCACACCTAGTAATACTCAGTGCTTACTCCTGACTTTGTCTCAGAGATTGCTCTTGTGTCCTGGAGACCAGGTTCAATGCCAGGGCTTGGACCTGGGTTTTTCCTTTTGTATTTGTGGCTATCTCCTTCCCAAAGTTCTTATTTATCCCACCTGAATGATCAGTACTGCCCACACCTGGAATGGGCAAGTAGAGGACTCTGCCTGGGGGGAAAAGAAGAGATGAGAAGGAGAGTTAGAGAAAGAAGTGTATGAGAGGTGAAAAGCAGAAGTGAAAATGAGCAGAAGCGAGAATCAACAGTAGATTCAACAGAGATTCAGCATCCAATTCAGCATCAGCAATTGAGTGTCATCAAAGAAGCAGCAGCAGTAGCCTCAGCAAAGGAAGTTTGTCAGCTAAGAAGCCTGAAAAAAGCAGCTGAAAGGGAAACAGAGGCCGAGAGAGCCAAAAGGTGTAGAGAAGTAGTTTCTAGGAAAAGGCTTAGTATAGAGGCCATGTGAGGATATGTACATGGCAGTAGGGACTGAAATAAAGCTGGATGACTCCTGGAACTTCATCTGACTGCTTTGTGAATCTCTCTGCCATCATCCTGCAGCTTTCAGATCCTTGGGCTCGAGGAGCAGTAGGAGCCATGCTGAGTCTAGAAAGGCCTCCCCATCCCAACTCTAGGACTCTTTAATTAATATATTAAGACAACAGTATTATCTCTCTTTTTCTTAAAAGTGATTAAATGGTAGACATAGTCTGTGAGTATATTGGGTCATTGGACTTAGAATTAATGCTTTCGTTGTGTTGAAAAAATGACCAAGCAAAAGCAGCTAACTTAGTCTGTTTCCTTTCTGTCTTACTTCATGACATTTTCACTTGCAGGCTATTTCAGTCCTTAGCTGACAGGATGTTAGGCTATTTACTCATCCAAATCATTTAATGGCCTTGTGCTCTAGTATTGTTGAGAGTCTATGCCTGTAAGTGCTGACTAAGACTTTTTATTGTTCTGTGATCAGTAGGAAACTGTAAGGTGGTACATGTTTGTTATGCAGAAAAGCCATTCCTTTCCACATCATGTAAGCCCTAATGGACATAAGTACAGCATAAAAACAAACAAACAAAAAACACAACAAGAAAATAAAGTACTTTTCCAGCTGGTTAAATGGCAGAATTTGTAATATGATATTCTTTATTTTTTCTGGATTCTTTCTATAGAAGCTTGATATTCTTTTTACAAAGACCTATAACTCCAGGTGCAGCCATTACCCTGCTCACAGATGGACAAACAACTGATCCTGACTGCTTTAGTAAATGCCTTTAATGCTCAGGGAGTGAGTCATGGTGAGCAACATATTGCCTTCCCATTTTATGCCATGGTACTTTTTCCTACATTTAGGTTAGATCATGTGGAAAAATTTAGAGCATGTAAGATTTTCCCTTGGGCAAATATGATTGGGAGTGAGTAGTAAGCTAGTGGAGAGAATTTTGATTGAATCAGAGAGTTCCTGACACTCAGGTGCAGTTTTCTTATACTTCTCTAATTTAGGTTATGCCTCTTACAGGCTCACTACTTATATAATTCTCAATTGCGGGTGCTTGTTTTCTTCTTCCTGTTCTTCCTAGCACATGCCCAGTCACCTACTCTCTCTCTCTCTCTCTCTCTCTCTCTCTCTCTCTCTCTCTCTCTCTCTCTCTCTCTCTCTCTCTCTCTGTGCTTCCACATGTCCTCTTCCTTCCACAAGAGCAGCCTTTGCATAATTCTCTATATTACTCACTAGCTCTGTTTACATCAAAAAGAAACAAAACAAAAACCTTTTGAACTCAAGAGGCTAGAGCTGGTAGGATGCTTGCCTTGCATACAATCAACCCGGGTTCAACCTCAAGCACCAAAATGGTCCCTTCCCTTCCCCCCAGCTCCCTATTCCCACCTCACCAGTAACTATTGAGCACGAACTAGGAATAACTCCTAAGCATAGCCAGGTGTGGTCTAAAAATGAAACAAGACAGAACAAAAAACCCTGGTACTTTATTAAACTCTTATTTCTGGTCATTCAATAAACAGGTTCTATTCACCCCTCTACCCTTTGCTTATGTGTTTTGCTGCACACTAATGGTATAATGGTATAATCCTTGATTAGAAGTTTGTAATCAGAATTACATTTTATTACTTATGTTGCTCCTGTTAGGAGTTTATTTTTATAAAATATAACAGTATATCAAAAGACATAAAGTATCTTAGAGGGATTTGAGAAGAAACATGATGCAGAATTTCACAGTCCAGAGCATAAAATAGATATGGCAAAAATGTATTCCCTTTTGCTGTCTTAAAAGATATTCTTATAGAAAAAGTATGGGACGTGGCATGATATGTTTGTTCCAACAATACTACTTATTCCTATCAGAAAAATAAGAGTCTAAGAGAACTACTTAAGGAAAATGTCTCAGGGCTGGCACATAAATACAGAGCATAGGGTTGACCTGATTTTAATTTCTAGCATCCCATCCTGAGCCCCACAAGGTTTGGTCCCCAGACACAAAGCCAGAAGTAAGCCCTGATCACTGCCAGGGTGTCTCCCAAAATGAAATGATCCCCTCAAAATGCAAAGTTAAGTTTTATTGAATTAGCATGTTAAGTTTTATTGAATTTATTAATGAAGAATTCAGCAGTATGTCACAACTAGCTCAAAGAAGCTAGTTTAAACATTTAAACATAGTTAAAACAGTATGTTAAAAATTTGACCATATTGGGAAAATGGACATATTTATAAATCAGAATTATGGAAATATATATATATGTATAGAATGTTTCACATTTTTCCATTATTGCTGGAAAACTCAATTGTGTCGGTTATTTGGTGTTGCAATTAGTATTTTTGTCTTCAGTTCATGCCTGGCTGTACTCAGGGCCTACTATTTACTCTATGCTCAGAGATCACTCCTGGTGGGGCTCAGGGGACCATATGCTGTGCTGGGGATTGAAACTGGGTTAGTTGTATGCAAAGTAAGCACTTTAAACCTGATATGATCTCTCTAGCCCCCTTTTGCTTTTACCAGGGTCATGAATTAGTTTCTTAGAAAATCGAAGACTCTTTACTACAGAGTGTGTGAACTTACATTAGTTTTTTTACTAAAATACCTATTTTTCCCTTCCAGTATGATATGATTAAGGAAATGATACTATCAATGGCTGCCTCCTATCAATACAAAGTCTAAACAGTAGCCAGAAATTTCAAACAGGGCTTGAATCTCTTCCTGATAGTTTATATTATCTAGTCCAGAACCCTTCAATTCTACAACAGTCAACTAAAGTTAACATATATGCACATATATACAAATTCCATTAATCCTTTAAGAGTCTGTTAAATTGTCACTTCCTCCAAGAAACCTCTTTGTATTTTTTTAGTTGGGAATCACTACACTTCACTTCCCTATCACTGTTATCACATTTTCCCAATTCTTTTCCTGTATATTGATCATCTACTCAAATCTACAGGGATTCTCATACTCTTAAGTATTCTCTGATTCAGTAGTGGTTCTAAGGCTGAACCTGGGCATTTCTATTTTGTCCATGTTTTTAGATACCACTGTTCCTGGTGGTCTGCAAATACTATTTTGAGGCCCACCCAAATTGCATAGGAAGCATATAAATACTGCAAAAGAGAGTAATGTGGCATAGAGCCGGATCTTTGGATATTCCAAACCAGGTTTAACTACATATAAACCATCCCCATCTCTGTCTTATTCATTATCTCTGACCCAAATCATGACATATTTTAATTCAGTGTATAAGATGAGAATTGAGTGACTATAGGTTCAAGAAGTTCTGCTATGTAAACTCTTTTTTTTTGTTTTTGTTTTTGGGCCACACCCGGTGACGCTCAGGGGTTACTCCTGGCTATTCCCTCAGAAGTCGCTCCTGGAAGGCACGGGGGACCATAAGGGGAACCGGGGGATCGAACTGTGGTATATCCTAGGTTAGCACAGGCACCTTACCTCCAGCGCCACCGCCTGGCCCCCTATGTAAACTCTTGATCCATTATTTTCTTTCAGAGTTGATGTGTCCTTGAGGATATTTCTGGAATGAGTAAGAAACTGCTTTTTTTTTTTTTTTTTTTGGTTTTTGGGCCACACCTGGTGACGCTCAGGGGTTACTCTTGGCTATTCGCTCAGAAGTTGCTCCTGGCAGGACCATATGGGGAACCGGGGGATCGAACGCAGTCCGTCCTAGGTTAGCACAGGCAAGGCAGGCACCTTACCTCCAGCGCCACCACCCGGCCCCCAAGAAACTACTTTTAATTAAGGCAGATTGACATAAAATCCAGCTGTACTAGTAGTAATTTCAGAGATAGACACATTAACAAATAGTATAGTAAGATAAATGCAATTGAGGTAGTCACAAAACCCTTTGTGAATAAATAAATCTTGTAACCTCTTTACCATCTCCACTGCCATGAATTCCAATCTTATAAGTATTTCTTTTGCTTAACTTCAATTTATCAAGAAAGGGCCTTATATAGAATGAGATAGCATTTCTGTCTTCTGAGTGCTTTGTAATATTACCATCCCCAGATAAAACATTTTCACATAAACATTCAATATCAAAACATCTAAAATGTAAAGAATTTATATTTATTAAATTCCTACTCTGACATGCGATACCAATATATATTTAAAATAAATATTAGAAGATATAGATTAAGTTCTTTTTATTTTACATAAAACTGTTGTCTCTTTTTGTATAGAGATAAGTAGTGGTTATAAAGATATTTTTTTCTGTTTTTTGCCTTGCCGTGGATTGAATTTAGCGCCACATACGCACCATACATACATGCAGTATAGTATTGAACCACTTCCTCAAAATTGTGGAAATCAAGAAAAGATTAAAAGCCTGAATAGGGTCTTAAGAAAAATGAAAGACATTCTTACAATAATAAATTTCAGACACAAAAGAGAAAAGAGCTGGAAGTTCCAGCTCACCTCATGAAGTTCACCACAAAGAGTGATGAGTTCAGTTAGAGAAATAACTACATTTTGAACTGTCCTAATAATGAGAATGTAGGAGGGAAATGGAAAACCTGTCTAGAGTACAGGCGGGGGTTGGATGGGGAGGAGGGAGATGTGGGACAATGGTGATGGGAATGTTGCACTGGTGATGGGTGGTGTTCTTTACATGACTGAAACCCAAACACAATCATGTATGTAATCAAGGTGTCTAAATAAAATATTAAAAAAAAAAAGCCTGAATAGCAAGTGATCTTTGCTCCTTTGGATAGTAACTCAAATCACAAACTCTGGTGTCAGAAATGAGCACCTTTTACCTTTCAAATTAGATTTGAGAAATGCCATAGTGTCCTGACCTCAAATTCATGTAACAGTTTAAGATTCTTTCAAATCAACATTTGAAAGAAATTTTTTTTAAAGAATTTAAAAAGCAGCCTGCTTGATCATGAGATTCAAAAGAATACCCAGCATGTCTATTGTTAATTGGTTCCAGAATCAAATAAGAAACATATATGCTACAAAATAAGTTAATTTAAACTTATTGATTCACTTAGATTAATACATAAAGACATAACCTGTTTAAGTTTGTGTCACACCAGTTAATGCTTGGGGTGGGGGGAGCTACTCCTGGTTCAATGCTTGGGAATCACTCCTAATGGTGCTTGAGGAGCCATGCAGTGCCAGGGATTGAATTCATGCCTCATGTATGCAAAACTATGCTCCAGCTGATGGAAATATCTCTCCTGCCCATCTCAGTATTCTTCAAAAAATTATTCCCTTT
Organism: Crocidura indochinensis; assembly: GCA_004027635.1. NCBI lineage: Eukaryota > Metazoa > Chordata > Mammalia > Eulipotyphla > Soricidae > Crocidura > Crocidura indochinensis. Next base: position 18,135 of record PVKC010002147.1, on the reverse strand, counting down.
TTCTTCTTTGCTGTACTAAATGGGATACTTGCACTCATAGAATTCGCCAACTTTGATTCTGGTGCTCATGTGGGTCTCCCTTTTCAGGTGAAAGTCTCAGCATACCCTTGACTGCAGTGTGCCAGAGATCACACACTCTTTTGTGGCACCAGAAACTCCCAACAGTAGCACCATTGCTGTACCATTGCTCAGTTTGCAGAGCAGTAAGTCCTGCAATGAAACTTGCTAGTCTCATGCCTGCGAGACAGGTGTCCATTGCTTTTATTAAAGTTTTGAGAAACTATTTTCAAGGTAACAAGTGAACACATTTGCAATACGAACATTTGCCTGTTAAAGTAGCAACATTCTATTAGCCATAAACTTGTTCACAGAGCTCTCTTCTCCCGTTGCCAGATGGGCCTTTATCACACCTCTCTTTAGTCCCAGATTTCTTTCTGCTAATTGCAGCGAAGTCAAATTGGTGCAAAGAGGGCCTCAGTGAGTTGCAGATCTTAATTGGGACCTCAGATTTTTTTAAAACTGTAAGTGGAAGTGTAGGGCTGAAAGAAAAAAAAAAGCACTAGAGAGGTATGTTAGGACATGGCAGTAGGCTATTTACACATCTCTGTAAATGTGACAGAATTTAGGATTGATAGAATCTTTCTGTGTCCCGGCAGGAAATGCTAAAGTACAATTGTAGAATGTTAATTCTGATTGCAATACAAAACAGAAACAAATAAGGCTCCCTAGGACAGACTATAGAAATTGACCATAGGCATGATACAGTTGTTGCAATCTTAATCTTTCCCAACTTGTCCGAGTGCTGGGTTTCTCCACTTAGGCACAACTGGCAGTGGAAGTTGAGAAATTCTTTGTTGCAGGGCTGCCCTGAGCACTGGTGGGTTTTTAGCAGCATTGTGGCCTCATCTTGCAAGATGCCAATGGCATATTCTCAGCTTGACAAACCAAAAATATCTCCAGACATTGCTAAATATTCCCAGGGGTAGGATTGTCGGATCTAGCAAATAAAAATAGGAGGGAACGCCCAAATAAATTTGAATTTCAGAAAAACAGCAGTTAACTTTCCCTGTTAAATATGTCCCATGCAATATTTGGTACAGACTTGTACTAAGAAATTTTTTTGTTATTTTAAGATGCGATTTAGCTGGGAGATCTGTATTTTATCTAGCTCCCCTATTAGGAGGCAAATTTGCAGAAGAATTAAAACCATTTATTGTACGTATCAATACTCAACGTGCAAGACCCAATGATGTGATTCATTGACCAAGTTTCTCTCCTTCCTTTATTTTTTATTGGAGGGGGCACACAGCTAGTGGTGTACAGGGCTGACTCCTGGATCTTTTGTTCAGGGATCACTCACAGTGAGGCACAGCTACTATATAGGGTGCTGAGGATCAAACCCAGGTTGACCATATGAAAGGCAAGCATCCTATCCACTGCACTAGTGCTCTGGACCATTTTTCTTTCTTTTTTTTTTGGGGGGGGGGCGGGTGGGCACACCCAATGGTGATCAGGGGTTATTCCTGGCTATGGACTCAGAAATTGATCCTGGCTTGGGGGATCATAAGGGACACCAGGGATCAAACCCAGGTCCATTCTGGGTCAACTGCATGCAAGGCAAAAGCCCTTCCACTGTACTATCATTCCGTTCCCTTTTCTTTCTTTCTTTTTTTTTAAGTAAATGATATTATTTAGGAATATGATGAGAAGGAAGAGATTCAGAAAAGCAATTTAATTACACATCTGAGTTGGCACACAGGTAACTCCAGAATTGAATGAGTCTTGTCTTTTTTGTTTTTCATTTGTTTTTTCCTTTTGTTTGTTTGGGGACACACCTGGCAGTGCTCAGTGGTTACTCCTGGCTCTGCACTCAGGAATTACTCCTGGTGGTGCTCAGTGGACCATATGGGATACCAGGAATTGAACCCAGGTTGGCCAAAGGCAAGGCAAATACCCTACCCACTGTATTATTGCTTCCCTACTTCTTCTTTTTTGACTCCATAGCTTTGTCTTCAAAAGATCAGTCATCCATCCATTCATTCATGAACAAAAATACAATATCTGAATGCCACAGTTTATGCAGAGGTCATGTTCTAAACACTGGTCCTTTATGAACTAATGGTAATGGTAATAGTAATGGAAGGCAAACAGTAACAAATAAATTGTATTATTCTATTGTCAAAGACTGATAATAAGATCTATAGAGGAGGTGGGAGCATTTGAGAAGTTCAACTATGAAATAAAGCTGAATAATGAACAAGCAAAAAGCAAGGGGTTCCTAAGTTTATCTCTTAGGAAAAACAGTATCTATATGTATATATAACAATATATGAATATAATATTTGTACATAATGATATATATAACAATATATAATATATGACAATATAAACAATACATATCATGAAAATTTAGAGAAATGTTAGGAGACATGTTCAAAAGAAAATAGAGGTTTCTAGACAAGGAAATGGAGGAAAAGCCTAGAAAAAAATTAATATTAAAAAGGTAGCTATACATAAAGAATAAATTCTGTACGTCTCTATAACTTGAATGAATCTGGAAACTCTCATGCTGAGCAAAGTAAGCCAATGAAGTACAAATACCAAATGGTTTCTCTGACATGTGGAGAACAAAGATACTTAGTAAGGAAAAACACAATGGCCAGCTTCAACTTAGAATGGAGTTCACTAGTTCACTAAGTGGAGGCTGAGAGTTGGACTTGGACCTAGAAACCTCAAGATAGTGTCTCCAGTAAATGGTATGACATAGCAATATTGTATTCCAAAAATATTATTAATATTATAAATAATGGCATCAATTTTTTGTTTAGTTTTGGTGAAGCTCAGGAGTTACTCTTGGCTATGCACTCAGAAATAGCTCCTGGCTTGGGATTGAAGCACAGTCTGTCCTAGGGCAGCAGCATGCAAAGCAAATGCCCTACCACTGCACCACTGCTCTGATCTCAGTGACATCAATTTTTTTTAGTAATAATTTTTATTTTGACCAAAGTGGATTACAAATCATTCACAGTAGTATTTTAGGTACATAGTGACATTGAATCAGGAGCATTCCCACCACCAATGTTGTCCTCCCTCCACGCCTGTTCTCAGCATGTATCCCATATCGACCCTCTTTTGCCCCCCCCCCCCC
>PVKC010002147.1:0-14887 GCA_004027635.1 Crocidura indochinensis | reverse complement strand
CCTTTGGTTAACATCCAACAGTGCCCAAGGACTACACTATAGGCTCTGTATATTTAGGGAATTCTAAAGGAGTTACTATTTGGTCATGTTTTGGGGGGTTCATGGTGATGAACCAGGGTTGGGAATTACCAGGTGTCTTAATCCTTGTATTCTTTCTCTAGCTTCATAATAAAAATATTAAGGTAGAAAGTGCATAATCCTGGGATAAGTAAGCTAAAGTGTGGAATAAAATTGAATAAAAAAGTGTGTCTGAAGGTGAAAACTCGAGAACAGGTATTTAGAAAGGAATTTAGTAAATTGGGTTCAGTTTTCAAAAAAAAGGAAGTCCTAGAATAAAGGTCAATAAAAAGGAAGGGTGAGGCTTTCTGTTTGCGGAAGAATAACACGTTCACACCAAGGGCTCCTACAGCCTCATAATATACAATATGTAAGGGACATCATATAAAACAGAACTGAGACTTAGTTTTTATTTTTAGTTTAATAATCCTTTACACCATTTTTTTAAAATTTTGGGGCCATACCAAGGGTACTCAAAGGTTTACTCCTATCTCTGTACTTAGGAATCACTTCTGGCAGGGTTGGGAGCTGGAACTTGAGTCAGCCCTATCCACAAGGCAAAAACCGACCTGCTGTCTTATCACTCTGGTCCTTTCATCTTTTGTCATAACAGTTTTTACATAAAATCAGTGTCCTAAAATTGCAATTTATCAGCATACATGTTTTAATAATTCAGTTATTTTTTCTGATTATTAGAACATTAATTAAAATTAGACATATGAATGAAAATTATGGTTTCATCTAGAAGTGATATAAGATTGATGAATTATTTTTTAGTACCCTCATCTAGACATTTTACTTATTTTAGTTATTTTGTTTGGAATTGTGTAATATGAAGAATATCCTTAATCATATAAGTAGTTTAAAATTTAAAATTAGTACTTTTGCAATCCTAGAATATTATTGAGAATATAGAAATGGCAGAAGCCTGACAAAAATAAAATATGAATTTGGCAACATAAATCATTAGTTTTTTCCATATTAATTTGATACCTGTGCTGAAGGGAAATGTAAAAATTAAGTCTTTGTAAAACTCTTATTATTGGTCAAGGAGGGCTCAACTCATGCTAAGATGCCACATAAACTTCTTGGCCACAATATCTTGCTGTAATTGTTTCTTGCTCATATGACTTGTGCAATTCAGGATAAGGATAGTGAGACGGAATCTAATTTATGTTTCAGTCACACAGTATTCTTGGTTTAAAAAGTTCTACCATTATCATTACTATCCCATCTGGAGGAAGTAGTGTTCTTAAAACACGGGTTGTTTAAACATAGATTGTTCTTTCTTTTTTGGGGAGACGCACTTGGCAGTGTTCAGGGATTACTCCTGGCTCGGCGCTCAGCTATTACATCTTGTAGACTTGGGACACTCTATGGAATTCTGGAGATCGAACCTGGGTTGGCTGCATGCAAGGCAAAAACCATTCCCATGAACATAGAATATTCTTTACTCGTGATGGCATACTTCATTATACCATACTTCTGCTCTGTTTTTGCCAAACCAATCTCCTGGCCCCACATTCCAAGCTAATATACATAATTCATATGAATCACCTATACAGAAGCACTCAAAAGGACAACAAAGTACAGGGATAAGGTACAGGGATAAATCCTGGGAAGTTTCTGAGTCTATACAGCCTAGAAATCAGAACCTGTGGTGTATAACTAGGAAATCTACTTTCATCAGAAATGAGTATGGCTTTAGGGGCCACACACAGTGATGCTCAGGGCTGACTCTTGACACTGTGATCTGGGCTAACTCCTCCATTAGTTGGAGGACTCTGTCTCCTACAAGGTAAGCACTTTCTTATCCCTGTACTTACAATTCTTTGGTCTGGGGAAATCTGTATTTTAAACATAGTACTGTGGCTGATCTTCATAATTATCTGAAAACTACTGCTATGAACAGAGACATCTATAACACAGAGGATAGGCAAAAGTAGACCTGTGGTTGTCTTTTGCCATGTTTTTGGTTCTTTTGGGGGTTCACACCTGACACTGTGCAGGGTTACTCCTGGCTCTGTGTACAGAGGTCACTATATAAAGTGTTCTGGAAACTGTATGTAGTTCCTGGAATTGAACCAGGGTACTTGGTACTGCGCAAGGCAAGTACTTTAAACCCTGTACTATCTCTCTATCCCTGTTATCTATGATTTTAAAATTATTCCTAATGCAGTGCTAGAGATGGATTAAACAGGAATTACTGGAGCCTGGCAGATTTCAAAAAGGGTTTAATGAGCAAAAGAAATACATGTGCTCAATTCTTATGTAAGGTGTTAGCAGGACCAGCTCAATTTTAGTGCTGAATAATGTAAATTCTCTGGGTATTTTAAGCTTCTCATCACCACCACCCCTTCTCTACTTGACTCCCCGAAAACTGATGGGCACTGGTAGGCACAAAGTGACTCCCTCAAAGTCTAAGCTCTTTACAGTTTGGAAACATTTTGACATGCCACTGCTATTGATGTGTGGAGCCAGTTGCACATCCAGAAGAGTCACTGTGTCTCTTGAGAAGTGGTTGACAAATGGTCACTGTCTCTTCTTCCCTTCTTTGGCTTCACAGAATCTAGTTAGCTTGCTGTGTCTTGACAAATCTACAGAAAGAACCCAGCACAGCCTCTTTTGAAAATTAAACTAAGCTGAAGAAATAGTATAGCAGGAAAGGCACTGAACCAGGTTTTATTATCAGTATTCTCTATAGTCCCTTTAACTCTTGCTAGAAGTAATCCCTGACACAGAGTCTGGAGTAAGTCCTGAACTGAGCACTGTCAAATGTGGCCTGCCCAAAAAATAAAAATCAAAAACAAAAAAATAAACCTTGCTGGTGAATGCTGGATCTTTTCTTTTTGTTTGTTTCTGGGCCATACCTGGTAGTGGTTAGGAGTTACTCCTAGTTCTGCGCTCAGACATCACTCCTGGGAGGCTCAGGAGACCATATGGAATGCCAGAATCAAATTTGGGTCATCTATGTGCAAGGAAAATGTCCTACCCACTTCTTTTTTTTTTAAGGAGCAGATTTCTCTTGATGCTGTCTAGATTTTAACTGGTTCATTTGGATTTTAGCTGCCACCATTACCCTTTCTCTCAATTGGCTCTGGGGATGGGAATAAAGGGGAATTAGGAAAAATTTATTTTTGAGGGGTTGGGGGTACACCTAGTGATGCTCAGGAGTTACTCCTGGCTATGCACTCAAAAATCGCTCCTGACTTGGGGGACCAAATGGAACGCTGTGGGATAGAATCTTGGTTCATTCTAGGCTAGCACAGGCCAGGCAGATGCCTTACCGCTTGTGCCACTGCTCCAGAAAATTCCAAGTATTTGGAGAAGTAGGTTCTCTATCTTTCAATACTGTGCTCAGTACTTCCAGTTGAATGCTTTTGTGCAATGGTTGAACAGGTGGAATAAAGACAATTGTCTGGCACTACTGATCAGTTGGAGAGAAGTGAGGAGTGTACTGTTTGTTGGTTCACTCTCCATTGCCTACCCTCATATTCTCTTATTGATTAATCTCAGAGATCAGGGCTTTTTTTTATCTTTCCCCATAGAAAACTTAACTATATAATTCTCAGCTGCTGATTGTATCTGGATATCACATCCCAATTAAGTCTTGATTATATAAATTAGAGGGAGACAGTAAAATGTCAAAATTTTATCTTTATATATGTGTTATATACATTTATTTATCAAAGTCTCAGCAACATATAAAAAGTAAATGTTGAATTAAGAGAGAAGTAGAACTAAGGAGAAGAGGAAGAATTCAAAAAGACAAGATAACATTTTAAGGGTTATGCCTATACCCCAATCTGTACAGACACAACTTTCCACCACAGCATTTCCACCACAGCGCCACACACAGACAACAGAAAGGGAACCAGGAGTGGAGAGAGAATGAGAATATCTGTATTAATTATATAGCATTCAAGTCATGGGGTTTCGATTGACTATTGCTCCCTAAAAAAACCATGAGTACTTCAAAATTTCACAACTGAAGACATAAATGATGATATCTCTTAACATTTGTTTCAATGAATAAAGTAAAATTTAGTCTCAGTCAGAAGCAAGTTTGAAGTATTAAATGCTATAATTATATCATTTATCATGATCATTATGTTATAATTATAATCTTTGATAGAATACAAATAATCCTAAAATAACTGATCAATTGATGAGAATTATTACAATTTAAAACTCAGTGGTAATTCTCCTTTATAGTATTGCTGGGTCCTGAAAGAGAGAGGAAAAAATGAAAAAAGTCATATTAAGTTGTTTTCTATTCTATAAATGATCATTAAATTTGTGCATGTACAATATCACAAACCAATTAAAAAGAAACACCATGGACATGAGTCTTTTGTGAGTATCTGAGAGTCTTGTGGAGATTATCCTTGACACAGTTGGAGTAAAATTCAATCAAGACTGGACACTGAAGACATTAAGGAGTTTTACTTTAATCTTATTACTTCTGCTACTGATTGACACAGCTCAGAGACAAAAGGATACCTCTAGGCCCATGAATTCCTTGTGAGGGATAAGGCTGGGAAAGTGAGTACCTTTCTTGATCTACAAGGCAGACTATGACTAAAGTATCCCCTAGTCCCTTCTGTTTCTGCTTTTCTTCTTATCCCTCTTTCCCATCCCTTCCCTCCTACCTACCTAGGATCAAACCTAGGGCCTTACTCACATGTACTATACCACTGACCTACTTCCAGGCCCAATCCACTTCTTTTTCAACCACCCAACAAACTAATCCATTTTCTGCCAGTTTTGACCAGCAGGTAGTAAGTGGTCAGAATGGCAGTCAAGGCTGGGTATAGAAATATCTCAAATGGATATGGATTCTGTTGGCCGCTGCAAACTCTGTCATGAAGAATGTCCATGGCTGCTATGAAATCTCACCTGAAACCCCCCATATGCACACATATGCATCCCCTACCATGCCCAGAGGCACCCACAGCCTTCTACAACCTCACCCCCACACATCCCAAGGTAGGAGGTTCCCTATGCTCATTCCCAATGTCAATAAGAGTTCTAAAGAGGCATAAGGCAGTCTGACTATGCAGGATTCACAGAAAGTACAGAAATCTGAGGATTTAGCAATGCTCTGAGGAGCATGAGCCAGCGTCATTCCCCAAGGCTCAAGAAGAGGCACAATCTTAACAGAGAGAGAGAAGCACTTTCAAGTTTGCTCTACTGGACCTGCTTTACCAGGAAGATCAAGCTGAGGGAAGAACTCTATGGAAAGATTGTAGTTAATATTCATGATAGCTATTGATGGAAAATTGCTTTGTTCTGCTTCTTTTCAGCTTTGAGCCAACTATTCCTGGCTCAAAGCTTGGGGAACCATAGTTCTAGGGATTAAATTGAAGGAACCTACATGCAGAACTTGATATTAAACTTGATATTAAACCATTATCTGGGCCCCATGGAAACATTCTTAACAAATTACTAACAACAACAACAAAAAATTCAAAATTAGTGGACCTGACAGATAGTATAGTGGGTAATGCACTTGCCTTACACAAGGCTGACCCAGGTTCAATCCCAGGTGTCACATATGGTCCCCAAGTACCACTATGAGTGATTCCTGAGTACAGAGTAACCCCTGAATGCTGCTTATACTTTTCCCACAAAAAAGAGAACACAACAAAACAAACTAACAAACTAAAAAGCTCTTTTAAAAAGTATATATCATATTCTATGATCAAGTGAGAGTTACCCTGAAAAGCAAAATATGTTAAAGATATTAAAATGTTGGGTAAGAGATGGGACCAGAGCTGATAGGGCATTTGCCTTCCACACAGCCTATTCAGGTTCCATTCCCTGAATCCCATATGGTCCCTGAGCCTGCCAGGAATGATTTCTGAACTCAGAGACAGGAACAACCACTGAGAAGCACCAGGTGTGGCCCCCAAAATAATTATTTTTAAAAAAGTTATATAAGGGGCTTGAACAGGTGGGTGGGTGGGGTAGACCATTTGCTTTGCAAGTGGCCAACCTGGAGTCAGATCCCCAGTATCCCATATGGTCCTCCCACCCCAGCACTGATACAAGTAATTCCTGAGTGAAGAATTAGAAGTAACTCCTGAGCATTGTGGGATGTGACCCTGAAACAAACAACAATGGTACACTTATAGATTGATCAAATTCATCTGATCATAGGCACAAAAATGAACTTTGAAAACAAAATTGATGTTTTTTTTCCTTAAATCAGTTAGAGTAGGAACATATTAAATATGTTAACATATATTAAACATATAAATTAAATATTTTAAATATATGTTAACATATTTATTATATTAAATATATATACATTATATGTTATATATAATATATATAATAATATAAAGTGATAAGTCCACAGCCAGCACATTCTGCTGTGAAAAGGTGAAACATTTTTCTCTAAGATCAGTAATGAGACAAAGTTGTCTGCTCTTATCTCTCCTAACAATTTTGCAAGAAAGAAAAGACATCTACATTGTTATTTTTTAAATTAATATCTTCATTTAATCATCATGGAAACACCCAAATTGTATATGATAGGACCTTAGATATAAAATATTCCCAGAATTTTTAGTGCTTCACAAAAATAAAAAGTATATTCAGAAAAACATATATAGTTGGAGGGTACTAAATCAACCTAGAAAATTAGTTGATCATATGTATTGGAATAACTCTTCTGATTAAAAAATATCAAACATGGGCTCAAGTGATAGCACAATGATAGAGTGTTTACCTTGCATTCGGCTGACCTGTTAAGGACCGGGCTTCGATTCCTGGCATCTCATATGGTCCCCCGAGCCTGCCAGGAGCTATTTCTGAGTGCAGGGCCAGGAGTAACCCCTAAACGCCATCCAGTGTGGCCCAACACTGCCCAAAATCCCATTTACAGATCATGTTTTTGAGTTATAAGAATTAATGCAATTTGGGTGGCATTGATGATGCAGTGAGTAGATACTTGCCTCACTTGTGGATGACCAGGGTTAGGAACTTGGCACTCCAATGGTCTCCTTAGTCTTCTCAGAAATGATCCTTGAGTGCAAAACCAGTAGTAATCCCTGAGTACCACCAGGTGTGACAAAGAAAAAAATGCTATCAAAATGTGCACATAACCCAAAGGAAATTGCTCAGTACTACCCTATGAAAATTTCATATGAAAAATTTCATTTTTCAAAGCCAAGAACTTAAACAATCCTAAGATTCACATGGACCCACCATCAAAGCCATCCTGAAACAAGAAAAACAAAGCAGGAGGTCTAACACATCCTAGTTTCTACCATTTTCAATATCGTAATAACCAATAAAGCATAATATTGGCATGAATGAGGGCTAATGAAGTAATCAGAACACGAAACTACTAAAGATCTATAAATAAACCATACATATATGGTCAACATATGTTTTCTATCTAAAATAGACTGATGGCACAAATAAGAAAGAGCCATAATTAGCTCATACGAATATGACCCAACAGCATTTGACAGGGGTGCCTGCAATTCTCAGGAGGATTCCCAGCAAATGGTGGTGGGAAAATGATGAGTTCACATGCAAAAGAATGAAACTGTTTCCTTGTTTTCTAATCTTGTACTCCTATAAACATGTAAAATCTAAGAAATTGAAATTGTTCTCCTATTTTCCCATCTTATACGTTATACAAAAAAATGAATCTTATATGAATTAATGAGTAACCTCTAAGACCAGAAACCATAAATCTTAGAAGAAAACAGGGGAAAAGTTCCCAACAATGTTTTTGTTTGCTTTGTTTTGTTTTTACTTTTTTTTTTTCAGACATCACTCCAAAGCCACAGGCAACAGAAGCAAAAGTAAACTGCTGAGATGATATCAAACTAAAACTTTTTTTATAGAAAAATATTGTAAGGAGGTTCCTCAAAAATTGGAATGAATGGGCTGGAGAAATAGCACAACAGTAGCACATTTGCTTGGAACATGGCTGACTCAGGAAGGACCTGAGTTTGATTCCCGGGATCCCATATGGTCCCCAAGCCTTCAGGAGTGATTTTTGAGCTCAGAGCCAGGAGTAACCCCTGAGTGTGGCCAGGTGTGGCTCCCCAAAAACAAACATTATATATTTGAATTAAATTACCAGAGGATTTAGTAATGCCACTAAATTTATTGCAAAAGGAAATAAAGCCATGCTATTAGAGATATCTGTACCCTCCATACATTGCAACATTATTAATATTAAACAAGTATGGAGACAGCCATACTTAACCGGACAGAGTTAAATATATGAGGTGTATGTATATGTGTGTATGTATATCGCTGAATTAAACCTGCTTATGAACTGACGAAGTATAAGTGCAATAAGGCTTGCTGTAAAAGTCGAATTCTAATTAAGTATGAACTCAAGCACAATTTCAAATGATTATCACAAACCAAAATGACAATTTTCAACATGATATAAAAACATATTAAGGAAAAGAATTACAAATGAATTAAGATTTAAGTCATTAAAATTCATAATAGTACAGGAAGAGATTGATCATCCAGGGATTTGGATGTTTGCCTTGCACAAGGCCAATCCTGCTTCTACCCCAGTGTATTCCAAGTACTTCCAGAAGCCATCCCAGAGTAGAGTCAGAACTAAGCCCTGAGTCCCTCTCCTGCTCTGATCCCAAAACAAAATCATCATACCAAATGAAAGTCTGAAGCAGTGAGTGCTTTGCTATGCAACCATTGAATTAAAGTTATCATGGCTCCTGCCTCATGAACAATGTGAGCGCCACTTTCAGGGTATGTCCCCAAATTCCTTATATGTATTTATTGAGCCAGGTACAAAGAGGACTCATGATGCTCATATGGTTATGACTGTCCATGTTAGTACGAAGTTTAAGCAGAACGTGGTGAAGAGGAAAAAGAGCACTTTAAAGGAGATAGGGGCATAATCCTTAGTAATTTGGCCAAAAAAAAAAAAAAGTAAATAGGGGCCCGGGAGATAGCATGGAGGTAAGGCATTTGCCTTTCATGCAAAAGGTCATCGGTTCGAATCCCGGTGCCCCATATGGTCCCCCGTGCCTGCCAGGAGCAATTTCTGAGCATGGAGCCAGGAGTAACCCCTGAGTACTGCCGGGTGTGACCCAAAAACCAAAAAAAAAAAAAAAAGTAAATAAGTAAATAAATAAATGCCTAAATTTGTAAAATGATTCCGGGACTCCATTACTTAAAAATAGTTGCTCAACTAAGTCATGCAATCCTTTCCTTCAAATGCAGCAATAGCCTAGTTGCTCCAAGAGGTTTGTTTTGTTTTGTTTTGTTAATCTAACGTATGGGGCTCCAAGAGTTGTGGGGTTTTGTTTTGTTTTTAAATCGAACGTATGGCAACTATGAAAGGAAGAGGATAACCAGAGCTCACAGGAAACCAAATCCAGCTCTAAACGCCTGGGCCAAGTCCTAAAAGCCTGCTCTTTCTCTTCCTCAAGATTGCACAACAGAGCCCTGAAACTACTTTCCTGTACCGATCGGGGCTGTTCTCAAAACACCAGTGCACACAAAAATTAAAAAAAAAAAAAAAAAAGAGTCATTTCTTCAAAGTTCCGGCCTGGGTTTTTTTTTTTTTTTTTTAAGCTGGGGTTGACAGTGTCCTGTCCACGTTCCTTGTCTGCCATGCCCAGGGCCCCGAGCAGCTGGACAAAGAAGTTTCTCGTGGATCGTGCTCCTCCCGGAACACACAGAGGCACAAAAAGTTTTCCTGCTGCCATGTCTGACCCTCTTGCGCAGAGTCCCGCGGGCCACTTGCAGAGTCCTGCTGTCCCGGGCAGTCGGTCGGTCGGTCGGTCGGTCGGGGCGGGGCGGGGCGGGGCCGGTCTGATCCATTCCAGGGTGCGGGGAGGCCTCCCTACAGAACCGACCCGGTTTTCTTAAAGCTCCCCCAGTTCTTGCACCGCACCCCCGTCCGCACACACTCCTGGGCGCCTCTCCGGGCTCGCCCGCTTTGCGCGCAACGGCGCTTTTGCGCACAACAGCCGCGACTTGCGCTCAAACTTTGCTCGCGCTCCTGCCACCCACCCCCGCGGCTCCGACTCGGGGACCCCCCCGCCCAACGGCCCATCACCGCGCCCAGGGCCCGCCGGCCGCGGTTGCCTGCCTGCCCAGTGTCCGCCCCGGCTCGGGTCCGAGCGTGGAGGCCGTGGGGCGCGCGGGGCCTCCTGGCACGGCCGCATGGACTATCTGGCCACCCTCACGGGCAAGAGCGGCCGCCTCCTGCGGGGCACCGCCAGCCGCTTGTGGGGGTTCGGGGGTGCTGGCGAAAGCCGGCAGGTGCACTTCGAGGATTCCCTGAGCGAGCCCGCCCAAGGGGAGCCCGGCTGCGGGCCCCCCGCGCCCCGGCTCCCGCCGCCGTCCAGCCCGGAGGGACCCGGTGAGCCTTACCCGCGCGGCCCGGACGGGGCTGGGTGCTCGGGGCTGGGTGCTGCGTGCTGGGTGCTGGGGTTGGAGCTGGAGGGGTCCTGGCGCGGGGAGGCGTGGGCAGCTGCGCCCCCGGGCCTCGGGGTTGCGACTTCGCCGCGTCTCCCCGACTTCTTCCCGCCCTCCCTGCTTCGCTCACTTCCACTCCACTTTGTGCACCGGGCCAACCTTTTGCAAGGAAGGGTCCGAGCCTGGAGCCTGGAACCTGGAGCGCCCCCCAGGTCCCCCCGAAATGGGAGGAGATCCTGGAAGCGATTGTGATGCGGGGCTGCCTGTTAGAGACGCAGGCCCAGAGGGTCCCCGAGGTGGGGTGGCTTCGACCTATAACTCTTGGGGGGTTCGCTTGGGCACATCCACAGCCTCCTTCCCCCCCCGTGATTTGGGGAAGGCGGAGCCCAGCCTGGGGACTCTCTTTGGCCAACTGCCTTCAAAGACTTGTTAGCGACAAGGGGCGCAACCCGCGAGAAACTTTTAGGGGTTCACTTAGATTTACCCACCGTGGTTTGATTGATTCCCTTTCCTGGAAGTGACTTGGTAGGTTTCTTGCAAGAATCCATCTTCTGACTGGTATGATGCTGATAGCTGTGTCTTGGGGTGCTTTTATTTTATTTTATTTTGGGGCGATGGGGTATTGGAGATTTGGGGTATTGGAGGTGTTAGGGTCTCCCCTTTGTTTTAGGTTCTAACCCTCTGCTTTTGGCTCTTAAGCACATTTGGTGGGTAATGCTCCTGGCTGAAAGAAAGAAACTTGCTCAGGTTAAAGTTTTCCCGTGGAAAGTGCTTTTCTTGAGCCTTGTCTTTAGTTCAGCAGTTTGGCTCGCCTCTCCTCGTCATATTTTATTTTATATAGTATACTCAGTTGGCCTAAGAATGCTTGGCTGTCTTAAAATTTAAGCACGTGGGTAAATAGAGCAGTGCTTATTTAGAAAAGAAAAAATAAATAGGCCCAGGCAAAATAAAACCAGCCCTGAATCCCACCTGCCATTCATTCAGCGTAGTCAGTGAGGACACAGAGGGTCTTGCTTGTGTGATTGTGAATTACTTTGGGGATTTCCCGCAAGCTTTGAAGAAACTTTTATGTTAGTTTTCTTAAGCATGGCACTTTGTTTATTTTGGAACCATATGGGCTGTGCTTACTCCTGTAGGGCTTTGCACTCAGGGATCACTTTTGCCTGGGTTCAGGGACCATATAGGGTGCCCAGGACTGAATCCAGGTTAGCTGAGTTCAAGAAAAATTCTGTACTATTTCTCCATCCACTAGTATGACACCTTTACATTCTCACTAATACGTCCTTTCATTTTTTATTCCTGTTGGCAGAATTAGAAAAATCAAAGCAAAATACTTGAGTTTTACTTAGGATGCCGGGGACCAGGTGGGGAAGAAATCCTATTAAAGATGGGAGGAGACATCAGGACTAAATCATGCAAGTTTAAAGAAAGGAATTTTATTTTGAGTCTTCGCTTGCATAATTGAAAAGTATTGATATGTGATCGGCCTCTGGATAGAAGATGATGTAGAATGTAGAAATATAGAATGTGTCGGTGTAATAACAACCAGGCAGGAATATGCTTAATATTTTAACATTTTTAAATAATTGATAATATTTAATATTTTAATGGTAGCTACATACTTTTTCATTCATTCATTCATTCATTCATTCAGAAACCCGGATTAGGACACTCGGTTTCAATCTCCCTGAAAGAAGCAAATTTAGGATAATATATATACTCCTTCTGTGGATGCTGCCTGTGAAATCTTCACATGTACTTTAAAATCCACAGTGCTCCCAGATTCTGACTTACAGGGATCGTGATGTCAAATTTTGTGTCACATTGTGACCAAGGTCAGGCGAGCTGGTACATCTTATCATGGATATGCTCAAAGAATCCCTAGAGATGACTGTCTTTGAGCCAGTCGTTTACTCATGTATAAATGAGGTTTATTGGATTCAGCTGCCAAGTTCTCCTTTCTGGAACTATTTCACTTGGGACAGTAACGAGGAAAATGAGTCAAGCTAGACTAGAGAAAAGCACCTGGGAGCAAAAAACCTTATCGATCTCTGAAGGTTAGCCCGAAGTAATTCAAGAAATTAGCGCCTTGGTAATAATTTCATTAACCTCTGCTGATCGGAGAGTAACTATAGCTTCCTCCAGTTCCCTCCTTTTGAGAAGCACAAACATAGATTACAGACTAATGGATGTTTCTTAGCTTCTTGCCATTTGATTAAAATGAGAATTCTATTCTTCACAGTGGCCTCATGGGTTTGGCCCTCAGGTGGTTCTTTTCATTTGTGTCATTAGTAAGTCTTCCTTTGAAGGATGTTTTTTGTTCCTCTGGCTATGCTACCTGTGACTACATTTTTCACATTTGGGGGTGGTGGTTGTTGGATCACACCTGGCTGTACTTAAGAATTAATTCTTGCTCTGCACTCAGAAACTATGCCTGGCAATCTAAGGGGACTATATGAGATGCTAGGCTTCAAACCTTGGCCGCTGTCTGGTTTGCAAGGCAAACATCCTACCCTCTGTGATATCGCTCAGGCCCCTAATTTCAGATTTTCTTCAGATTTTCATTCAGATTTTCCCTTTCCTCTGGTTGGCTGGCCATTCTTTCTTCCATTATCTGAATCCTGCTGTATTTTGCAGCGGTTTTTCTTCCATAAACATTTTCGAACTTGGCATTTGACTGCACCCCAAGACTCTGTTTCTCACTGGTGGTCTTGGTCCTCTCTTCACTTCATATTTAGTGACACTGTTATGATCAATATCTTTAATCCCTACAGATTAAGATTAGGCCAGACTGAAATCTGGTCCTAAGGCTCTGGTTTGGTTTCTGTAAGTGAATGAATGAATTAGGCAGGTGATTAACTTTCGCGTTCTTTTGCTTTCTAAGGTCGCTGTTTTTGCTCTTTTTCCAGCTCAGTGTTTGCTGATGCTAATGTTATAGTCCCTTCAGGAAGCCATAATTGGGACTTTGTGCATTAAGGGACTCATCAGACCATTACTTTTCTTAATAACAATCACAAAGAAACATCTTACATAATTCTTGTTGTACCTTCCAAGTAATGATTTGATGTGTGAAGATGTTTGTACCTTGGAAGGTACAACTCAGGTTTTGGGGTTATGGATGACCATTGACCATTCACTTTTGTTGTATAACTATAGAAAGGATTTGTTTTACTAGATTGGTAGTAAGTAAATAAAAGCTTTAGCAACTTTGGAGGTTCAACTTATTGAAATACAGCTTTTATGATAAACTGCATGATATGTGAACTCTTCTATTCCTACCTGGGGACATTAAAGCTTAAAATGCATTTCCATCCTGTTTGTTTATTTAGGTTTTTTGGTCACACCAGCAGCATTCAGGAGTTACTCCTGGCTCTTCAGAAATCTCTCCTGGCAGGCTCAAGTGCCTGTATGTGATGCTGGGATTCGAACCATCATCCTTCTGCACGCAAGACAAACGCCCTACCTCCATGCTATCTTTCCAGGCCCCGTCCTATTTATTTATTTATTTATTTATTTATTTATTTTTACTTTTTAATTTTCATTTTCCATGTTAGTCTTTTGGGCCCCATCTGGTAGTGCTCAGAGTTCACTCCTTGCTCTTCTCAAGGCTCATCCCTAGCTCTATGTTCAGGAAACATGGCTCTGTACTTAGTCTCTCATATGTGGTGCCAGGGAACAAGCCAAGGTTTCCACATGCAAAGCAAGCTCTGTACCAGCTGTATTATCTTGTCAGCCTGCTTTTTATCTTCTTTTTTTTTTTTTTTGTAATTAAAATGATACCAGAGGGATATGATAGGAATAATAGCTGCCTAGAGAACATGGGGTAGCACTAACAAATATTTTTACGTCGTCCTAATAATTATTATATTGATCCTTATTATCTTTTCCTGTGAGGAAGCAGCCAGGTAAAAAGGGCTGTAGCTTCAATTTGGGTGTTTCTTTTGGAGGTTAGAGAGATAGTACAGGAGGTGAGTTCTTGACAGTTAACTTCTTTGTGATGAGTTACAGCCCTGCTAGATTGGGGAGCATGTAGGAAATGAGAAGAAAACAGTCTTCGATCATGTATATTGTTACAGCAAAAACTAGTTAACACAAGGCTAGAATGAATTGTCATTGAACCTTATTTTCATTTATTCATTATGAGGCTCACAGCAGACTGCTTCTGAGGTTATTCCTGGCTTTGGACTCAGGAGTGACCTCTAGTGGAAGTCAGGGGTTTTTATGTTTTGCCAGAGGATCAATGAAACCTTCCCTCCAACTCTATGTCTATTGTGTTTAAGGCAAGTACTATGGCAACACTCCCCTCCCACCGTGCTTTCTCTCCTTCCTGCCATCTCCCTCCTTCCCTCCATCTCCCTCCCTCCCTCTCTCTCCCTCCCTCCCTCTTTCTCCCTCC
>PVKC010002146.1:30086-45309 GCA_004027635.1 Crocidura indochinensis | reverse complement strand
TCTTTATAAGGGCTATAAAAGGCTTTTTTTCTTATCAATTGATAAGAATGTACAAAGAATGCTAGGATGCTAGAGAGTGGTCTGGCTGGCCTGAATCCTTTGTGTGGTCATTTGCTTTAGGCATTGCCTTAGGCATCTTAGTCTCCAGAAAACCTAAAATTTGAGGCTGAATCCTTTGGTCCTGGGGAATCATTAATTCCCAGTTTATCAGAAAATGTCCAGGAATCTGTTTATTGTAAAAGTCCAGGAATCCTCAGGAAAAATATAAACAAAGGATGAGAACAGAAACTGGGACATCTCACAGCAGCTGGTTAGGGAAAACTGAAGCTTTTTTTTTTTCCAACAATATACAAGTTAGTTATGCTTTTAAGATGAAATTGTATTTTACTAAAACTTGTCTTTAAAAATTAAGAAGCATCAGACATTTATTAAAATGAATAAATTTGATATTTCTCTAATGGTGATGAACAATATTAATACTGGTTTTCTTTTATTAATCTGTTTCATCATACATAATTTGCCTTTAATGAAATATGACTCCAACCGGAATAAGCCATATTTTTAAGAGACATTTATTATATTTCTGAATTAAGCTCAAATGTTGTGTCAAGAAACTGATTTAGTACTCCTGAATAAAAAGATAGTTGTTTCAACTGTGTGGCATTAAAAAATATAAGTTAAAATTTCAAGTTAGCTATTTAAATCTTAAAAAGATTTCAAGAATATATTGTAGCATGGCAAATGTTTTATATTTTTTTCTGCACATGTAATTTAGACATTCAATTGGGTGTTCACATATTATACTCTTGATTGAGGTGGAAGTGTTTGCTAATAGATTTAAAGGAACTTAATATTTATAAATCTATTTGGTAAATTTTAGTAATAGGAAAGGACTGATGGTGTGAAGCAAGTCAGAATATTTTACTTTATGTAATGCTAACCTGATTTCTGAAAACTGAAAATGTTTACTTTATATGTACAAGACTTTTTATAATATTAAAGAACATTTCTGAATCTCAATCTTCAGTATATTTATGGCATGAAAATCAAACTTGCCTAATTGATGTGACAAACTTCAATGAAATAAATTACTTTCCCATTCAGTACTATTATGATAAGCATTTACACAACATAATTGTTTTAATTTATATAACATAAATTGTATTACATTTTATAAACCAAATGCATACACTAGTAATATACCAATCTTTCTGGAATGTGAATTTATTCACATCTGAATAGGCCTTAAATATCTGAGATAAACTTGTATTTGTTGTATCTTCATATTATGTTAGTAAATCAATCAAGTTGTCCCCCAAATTATATACTTGCCAGATATTTTTATACAAAGATCATTAACAAGTCACTCAAAATGAATTTCTATTTTATAATTATTATCTTTTACATAAAATACTTGCTTTAGCTAATTTGAGTTCCACTTGTTTCAACTATTTACAAAGTAAGGGTAGATTAAATTATTAGGCTATCTAAGACCTTTCTCCTGAAATTTTTTAATATATTTCTAACCAGTTCAGCTTTAAAGATAACTTCACTTTAAATAGCACAAAAAGAGAATATTATTTAACTCATTTTATTGACAAAGTACAAAATATTAATCTTGTTTTCTTTAGTTTTGTGTGTAAGACAGAGATTGAACTTTTATCAAAAAAAAGAGGATAACAAATCCTATATCTCTTATGTTGTCATTTTTAAGGATAGTTACCCACACAGCAATTTACTTAGTTCTGCCCAGTCATGCATGACTGGAAAGTTCTCTTATAAATAGTTTTCTTTGGAACAAAACATTGATACAGGAATGAGTGATATTCACAGAAGACTGGTACAAATAACTACTGAATACTCCAATACAATCAAAATAGCAATAGGATTCACAAAAAGTCTCCGAGAATGTCTATTCTGAAGCTAACCTTAGTCACTTTTCAACTTTCTCAATAGAAAAACTATTTGACCTAAATAGCCCTTTGTTTTCTCAGTAGTGATGATGATAGTAAAAAATAATAATTAATTGTATGAGTACAAAAATAATTGATAGAAGTAACTCAACAAATCTGAAAATATCCAATTTAATGATTATTTTTAAAAATACCTCTATTATGTTTTTCAAATACTTTAATTTTAAAATACTTGTCCAAGGAAAATATAAACCAAAATAAAATATATAGTAAAAACATATCTCAGAATGCACTCAGTTGTTTTTTTATGCTTCCTTTATTAGAAAAAATTGATGCTTAATACTAATCAAAATTATGTCTAAAGGCATATTCATTTGTGTAGCATAGTTCTGATGCATTTCTGCTTAACATAGGTATATCATAATATTTATCAAGTGTTATATTAATTATACAGATATGCATGAAAATTACATCCATTATTTAATTTTCAATTTAAATAAACTCTAAAGAGCATGCTATACATAGACAGTAGAATTTTCAGAATTTTACATCAGTGTACAGTCATATTCCAAAGATGAGACTCTATAAAAGATACTTGCAATGGCTTATTTTCTAAAACTGTTACGTTTGGATCAATCTTTGCAAAACACAGATTGCTACCCCATAATATCTAAAATAGTGCCTTTTTTTTTTCAACTGAAGATGCACTGTTATCTCAAAGAATTATAGTTGGAATCACACTGTCATAAAACATTTGGACACAGAGAATTTGATATTTTATTGTGTATCAAGACTAAAAAATACCTGAAGTATCTCCTGAATGAAAATTAGTAATAATCAAATAAGAATTGTTCTGTTTTATCTTCTTAAGGAAGCTATTGGAAAATAAAATGTACCTAACTGACATGAGTCAAAACAAAAATTGCAAAAATATGTTTGCTCAGCAAAGTTTACTTATTCACTAAAATTTCTCTCCACATATAATAGTAAGATAAATTAATTTTCCTATTTGAAATGATAAAATGTCTCTAATAATTTAGTGAAAATACAAAGAACATATAAGTAAACTTGTCTTTGTTCATTTGATTAGTGATATGATATTTAGCACAAATTAATTTATCATATTTGTGTTTTGATATATCATTCATGACATTTTTGCTATTGTTTGATAGATAATGTTTCATTTTTAGTAGCATACAATCTAATTATCAACATTTAGATATTTTCTTTAAATATAAATTGTTTTTCTTTATAATAAAAAGGCTGTGAAGTAAGACTATAAATTTTATTTTAGTTACATATTGATCTTGTAATTATATTCAATTACAGCATATGTTATTTCAATTTATAACATAAAACTTTCAGTGAGATATTTATTACTACTATTTCCTAATCAGTTTTCATTGGTATTTAATTAAATTTTTGGAACATAGATACCTAATCAGAAATGGGATCTAGAGCCTGAGAGGTATTACAGGGTATAAAAACTGGCTTCTCATGCAGTTGATCTTAGATTGATTCCTGGAATCTCTAGGAATGATTCCAGAGCACAGAGTCTGAAGTTATGCTTGAGTACCGTTAGATATGAACCATAAACAATAACAACAGCAAAAGCATTTTTGAGTTAACAGAAGCTTGATAATATAGCAGGACTATTTTGACACTAAATATTAACTTGCTTGTCACATGATTTATTTTAAGTGAATCAAATAGTTCCAAATTGTGCATGTATATTTTCATTATTTAACTTTTTTTCAATGCATCCTCTATTTTTAAAAAGTTAAAACATAGGGGCAGGAGAAATAGAAGAGTGAGAATAGTATTTGTCTTGCATACAGCTGACCTGACTTTGAGCCCCAACACCTCATATGCTACTATGAGCCAGGCAGAAATGATATTTGACACCAGAATCAGGTGTAACCCTAAGTATCAACAGGCTTGTGTACCTCACTCTCCCCCATCCCCACCCCTCATCATCCCCCAAAAGCCAATATTTGAGTTAAGTCCGTTTAATGCTTTACTGTCACTTTGTATGCAGAAAAAAGTAATTCTTCACTCACTTCACACAACAGTAAGGTCAATAAGATAAGAGACGATCTTATCATGGCCAGACCTATGTGTAGAAATATGTTGAACTGTGATTAGTATCCTCACTATTAAATATATATATATGTCCAAACACCTATATAAAAATATCTAATCATTAAACATTATTAATGTTTTGGTACTATTTTATTTGTGACAAAAATCTAATGTCCATAAGAAAGTTGAAACCATTGAACCATTGAACCATAAGAAAATTGAAACCATTGATATCCCTTAGGAAAAGTTCTCTTTCACTGTTCTAGACACGCTAGTAATTTGTTTTTTTTTGTTTGTTTGTTTCTTTGTTTTTTGGTATTTGGGTCACACCCAGCAGTACTCAGGGGTTACTCCTGGCTCTATGCTCAGAAATTGCTCCTGGCATGCACGGGGGACCATATGGGGCACCGGGATTCGAACCAATGACCTTTTGCATGAAAGGCAAACGCCTTACCTCCATGCTATCTCCCGGGCCCCCTTAGTAATTCTTTTAAGTAAATTGACTAGCTAATTCAGAATAATTACTGACAGAATCACTTTATATACTCATATATATGAAGAAATAGACAAAAATACAAAGTTAAAGAAAATTTTCTGAATGTTTCAAAATTATATAGCATAAAGATTCATTGTTTCTGCACCTATGACTTGTGAATATAAATTAATATAAAACTGATACCAAAGTTTAACATCTATACAAGTCTATCAGAATTAGGGCCTGAACCAGTTTAGTAGCAATACACACATAGATGCATTGACAGACATGCTATGTTCAAACATTGATCAAATGTCTGTAGCATAGTTTTACAAAGTTAGAAATATTGAAAGAAATAATTGTTTATGAATGTCTAAAGACTTATAAAGATATTGGTTATGTTCTTCTAAGAAAATACTGATATTTTTATAAGAAACTGATATTTAAGGTTGACATCTCAACTCATAATAAATTCTTGACCATAGATCTATACGAAGAGAAGAGAAGCTACTTATTGAGTGAAATAAAAGTCTGACATATTTACTTCATTATTATATATTCAGGGGTCTCTCTCTTTTTTAATTTTTAATTTTGTGTCACACAAGTGATGCTCAAGAGTTATTCCTGGCTCTGTGCTCAGGTTTTACTACTAGCAATGCTTGACGGTGCATTGCTGGGGTTACATGAGGGTCGACCATATGAAAGGCAAATACTCTACCCACTGCACCATGGTTCCAGTCATTTAATAAGTCTACTTTAAATGTTTCCTATTTATCACAGAACTATTGATTTGTGAAAATCTATATTTTGTGAGTTTTCAAATATCTCATAACATACTTTTCTCAACATAAATTATATTCAGGGGAATATAATATTTGAGTCACCTTTTTTCTTTAACAGAATCTCCATGAACAAACAATTATCTGGAGACATGTAGAGAAATATATGTTTAGTAGTTTACATATCTACCTATCATATATATTCATTGCATATACATACATCTATATGTATATGTATATCTTCTATGTATAAGTAAATGCATATAAGTAAATGCATTATATATACATATATATATATATATATATAACTTACATTTTTGTGGGGAAGGGGGTTGCCCACACCCAGGAACTCTCAGGATTACTCCTGGTTATGCGCTCAGAAATTGCTCCTGGCTTGGGGGACCACATGGGATGCTGGGAATCAAATCAAGGTCCGTCCTGAGTCAACCTATGCAAGACAAATGCCCTACTGTTGTGCTATCATGTCGGCCCCATAATTTACATTTCTGAATAATGTAATGGTATAATATTTTTATGTTCTGAATTGAGAGGTGATGGAAAAGAATGATAAATTTGTTTTTTAAAATTGGTTTTGGTGCAACCTAGTTGGTGCTCAGGGGTTAGTCACTCTTGGCTAACCAAGGAATCACTCCTTATGGAAGAATACAGCATGTCAGGGATAGAACATAGTTTGGGGGGCAGAGAGATAAGACAATTGTCTTGCATGTGGCCTACCTGGGACAAACCCTGTTTGATTCCTGACATCCCATGTGGTCCCCAGAGCTTGCCAGGAGCGCTTTCTGAGCACAGAGCCAGGAGTAACCCCTGAGCATTGCCGGGTGTGGCCCAAAACCAATCAATCAATCAATAAATAAATAGATAAGTTGCTTTTAAAAAGAACGTAAATTGGTCTGTTCAAAGCAAGCTCATTAACCATATATACTTTCCAGCCACAAACAATATTCCTTTTTAATGATACTATGGTACTCTTGGCAATTGTAAGCACATTTTCACTTTTCCTAATAATAGTGTCCCTGTAATCACAAAAATATAACTTATACTTTATTGAGTATATTTATTCCTTGGTAGTTTCCAGATAATGCAATTTTCATCCTTAAATCCAGGTGATTTTCACTATCAAATATATCTTGATTTATACAAAAAATGTCTCTTTCTGTAGACTTGTGAATGTGTTAGATATCTATGTTATCAATTCATATATAGTTTCATGAATGTTATATGGTAAAATAGGTAAGATTTTAGATGTTATAGAAAGAGATTACGCAGTAATTACAGTGTCAGTGTTGGGATTAGACACCCAAAAGTTTATGAAGCAAGATGTTATTAAGTGAACATGATATGTGGTTTTGAACATCGTTGAGTTTAGTGACCTAGACAATGTTTTTACTTTACTCATATTGGAAGTTTGGAAGTCATAATTGATGACAAAACTGAACTTATTTGATCAGCATAATTAGATCAATTTCAATATATGCAGACACCTTTTCTGAATTTTAATATCAGATAAATTACTCAATCAAGGCTTTATATATTTATATCCAATGTTTTTCAGAGTATGCTCCAGGAGCAGGAGTTGTTGCCACAAATCAAAATAATTAAAAAATAAACCTCAGAAAATATCAAATTTGAAGCAAATTTTGAAGGGCACATTGCTATATTGTAAATTAAGTGCACTGTGTTATAGAACAGATGCCTGGAATCAAAGCTACATAATTCCCAGTCAGCAGGGTATAAGGCAAATGCCCTACTGCTAGGCTATCTCTCCGCCCAGAGTTGCTTTTTACTCTAATGCAAATATTTATAAAAGTTAAACTTTATTTTTTTTTTTTTGTTTTTTGGCCACACCTGGTGATTCTCAGGGGTTACATCTGGCTATGCTAAAAGTTAAACTTTTTATGAATAAAAGTGCTACACAAATTAATCAATCACAAGTTATATGAACAAATTGTACTCAGAAATAATGAACATAAAAATAACTAACTTAATCTTTATTTTTCGTAGTAAATAACAAGAGATGATTATTCATTCACTTTGTGAGTCTAGGGAAATTTTTTTTCTACATTTCAAATTACCCAAGTTCTTGCATGTTCTTGTGACCTGTAACTACCATCCTTCTAGGATAATCTGCATTGATGCTTCCCTTTATTTACCTTAATATTCTCATACTGCCAGTTGTTAATAGTTTTTGCTTAATATAAACTATGCTGAACGTTTGCCTTTTCTCATTATGCTCAAAAAATATACCTAAAGTTACCTCTATTGAGGAAGAGCTTGCCATTCCACTTTCATCTTTCTGTAGCCCCATTCTCTTTTTTACTATCATGATTGTAAATGTTTGCTACTACAGAGGGAGAGATTCTCTCTTGCTTCTCTCTATACGAAGAGTATTTTCTTCAAATGGTGGACTTGAAAGATTTCTTTCTTCAACATAAATGTGAGCATATGCTGTCAATGATTTCCTTTGTAAAAACTTTACAACTGTGAGCAACATTATAAGCTATATTATATTTTAATATATTTTGTGTGGTTTCTACCACTCTTTTTTTGTGTGTGTACTATCGCTCTGTCCTCAGTTTCTACCTATTTTAATCAAAACCCTGCTTCTTTCTTATTTTTTATTAAATATAATAAACATTTTGGGAGTGACAAAATAGTGGGGTGTTTTATAAGTACCCCAATCACTTACATTTTACTGGATTCAATAGTAAATGGAGTAGATCTGTGAGCTAATAGACAAAAAAAAAAAAACAAAGAGTAGCAAACATTGCAACATAATCTTCATTATCATGTAATGTTACAATTAGACATGTTCTTACAATTTATAAACACTCAATATCTACTTTGAATTTCCATTAAAAGTTAAGTATCATTAAATGCTGTCATTTTTGTTCTAGTTCTATTAAAATATACAGTGTAAGAGTCCCATTTATTAATTGGGAATGGTGGAAACTAATTGTAATTCTGTTACTTTATTAAGAGTCAAGTTTGTTAGGCAGGTTTTTTTAATATGAAATGCTGACCTTTCAGACTAAAACAAGAACAGCATTTTAAGATAATTTTTAAGTCTAACTCTATTTCTCTTTTACACATTTAACCACTGATTTTCTTTGATAATTTTTATAGCTGTCAACATTTTCTTCCCAAAGATCTAAAACAACTAAAATAAATTGATCTGATCTTTAAGATTCAGGGATTTGTAAAATTGCAAAAGAACTAGAATAGAAAAAATGAACACAAGCAATATTTTATGTGAAACTACATTTCTGAAATACGTATTTATTAAGGTACATAAAATTATAAGCTGAATTATATTTTAGTATGTATAATTATATACTTTAATATAGAAGAGCCAGGAATGTTTATTTCTTAGGATATTTTATTAATAAAAAGTTTTTATTGTCTAGATTTTATTAAAAAGTAAGCCATATGTATATATTGTACCTTGTACTCACCGTACAATATAATTGTTTTATGTATTAATTATGTTTAGAAAGTATAGTTTTAATATAGCGGTGTTAAGGTTAATTTTTTATTAACTGTCTATGATCTTGTTATCATAATAACCTTCTAAAAACCCATAGTTCAATAGTTCAGAGCTGATCAAATAGATTAAAGGATTTGAGCATATAGTTTGCATGTGGAAATCCCAGACTCCCAGAAATTATCAGTATGTAACCACCAAAAAATGGAATTAAGAAGACCCAATATCTCAAAATATGAATACATCCTCCCAACTACCAGACACCTAAGTTAACATATGCCTTCAGTAGATCTTCTTTTGTATGCAGTGAAAGTAAAGTATAACGAAGCTGCATATTTGATATAAATTCAAAATTTAATTTTCTCTTTGAGATATATGTAAGGTAATTTCTCTTTAAATGAATAGCATGATGATTGAACTATAAGACTAAAAAGAAAAATATGCACATTCTAACCTTCTTAAACAATATCAGAGGATCACTGCTACTTCATTTAGTGACTTCCTTGAAAAAGCGGCAATAAACTGGCTAAACATGCTCTCTATTGGGCCAATCTACATTTGTTAAGAATCAAGATGACTCTGTGATAATTTCATGTTAGAAATGCTGCATTTATTTTTTAAAAAATAAGTAAAGCATAAAATATTATTTTAAACTAATCACCTGCAAAAGAGTTAAGATGGCAGGATGATTAGAATAAACTATGTATTTTTGAGAAAACATTTTCACTGATTTTTTATCATGATGTATACAATCATTTTTGCAATATTTAGTTCATACTGCAAAGAAGATTAACTTTCTAATATTATTTGCACTTGGCTTAACTTTACAAATAGAATTAGAAACTTTTCTATTTTGTTTAATAAGATATTACTAAATAGAATAAAGTATTTATCCTGCCTGCTATCAATGATTAACGATTCTAAACTTTTTATAAATGTTTATAAATATGTTTCCTAATATAAAACTAGGAGAGTAATCTATAATTAGCATAGATATCATTAGGGTACTTGAAAAAATCAGAATGACTGCAAAGAATATGGTACAAACTTGAGTTACAAAAATCAGTCTAAAATTATTCAAGGAAAATATTTAAGGAATAAAATGTCTCAAGGTATAAATAAAGTGCAGTCTTTAATCAAAGATAAGAGAATAAATTATAATATTATAATGAATATATACATATATGTGTGTACATAAAAAGTTATATCTAGAATAATTTTGAGAAACCCTAGTAATGCTATGTTTTGCTTTAAGCAGCAATACTTTATAAAATTACTTAAGAATTTGATCATTTTAAGATTAAATATGCCTACAAAAATTAACATGTTTTAGGGGCTGGAGCAGTGGTGCAAGTTGTAGGGTGTTTGTCTTATATGCGCTAACCTAGGACGGACAACAGTTCTATCGCCTGGTATTCCATACAGTCCCCCAAACCAGGAGCAATTTCTTAGTGTATAACCAGGAGTAACCCCTGGGTGTCACCAGGTGTGGCCCAAAAAGCAAAAAAAAAAATTGCAAAAATATTAATGTGTTTTGAAAGGTAAAGGATATAATGTTAATACAGTAAAATGTGTGGGATGTTAAAGTATAGAGAATTAAATATTGTTAGTTTTTCTTTGTTACCTTTACTTCACCTTAAAGTAGACCCTTAATTTCTTTTAAGGTTGGTTCTGAGTCGTGAAATTTCTGAGCTGTTATTTATCTATGAAGCTGTGTATTGGGGCCCGGGAGATGGCATGGAGGTAAGGTGTTTGCCTTTCATGCAAAAGGTCATCGGTTCGAATCCCGGTGCCCCATATGGTCCCCCGTGCCTGCCAGGAGCAATTTCTGAGCATCGAGTCAGGAGTAACCCCTGAGAACTGCCGGGTGTGACCCAGAAACCAAAAAAAAAATAATAATAATAAAATAAATAAATAAATAAATAAATAAATAAATAAATAAATAAATAAATAAATAAATAAATAAAGCTGTGTATTCTTACTTCAAACCTGAAAATTCCTGAGTGAAGTATTCTTGAGTAAGCAATTATTTCTTTGATTATATTTCAATATATCCCACCACTGTCTTCATTCTTGGAGGGTTGCTTGTGCTAAATATGTTATAAATCTCAAGAATTCTTCTTTGTGGGGCCCGGAAGATAGCATGGAGGTAAGGCGTTTGCCTTTCATGCAAAAGGTCATCGGTTCGAATCCCGGTGCCCCATATGGTCCCCCGTGCCTGCCAGGAGCAATTTCTGAGCATGGAGCCAGGAGTAACCCCTGAGCACTGCCGGGTGTGACCCCAAAACAAAACAAAACAAAACAACAACAACAAAAAAAAAACGAATTCTTCTTTGTATGTACCTATATACTTGAGTATAAGTCGAGTTTTTTGGTACAAAATTTGTGCCAAAAACCTGAATTCGGCTTATACTCCGGTCATATAGGTTATTTGATTCTGTGGCAGGCACATAGTCTCCAGTTGTCTTTTGCCCTCTGCTGGAGGGGAGGGAGTGGTGCTTCAGCTCAGTCTACAAGTAGAGGCTGAGTTGAAAAGGCAGGCGGCTGAACTGAACTGGATGCCACTGAACTATTTAACCCACAATATTGTTCACTTTTAATAAGATCGACAGCAGTGATGATGATATCTGCGAACTTAGTGATGGCAATGTCTATGCTGATACCCTCACATCAGATACAGCTGAAGCTCTGTTTGAAAATACAGATGAGCAGGAGGAGGAATCCAATTTTGAAGGATTTTAACCTATGTGTTTCAGCTTGATTCCTGTTAAGCTATGGTTTTCTTCACTTTATTTAAAGTTTAAAAGTTATTGTTGCATTTGTACAGTTATTCTTTAGCAATAAATATTGAAAAAGATTTAACTTACTGATTCATCAATTATTGTAATTGTTTGGGGTCTATGTTTTTATTTTTGAAATTTACCAGTACCTAAAATATTTATCTGAAAGATATATAATCCACTTTCGTCAAAATAAAAATTACCTTTATAAAAAAGTGCTAGAAAGATACTCCAAACTCTATACCAGGGCTCCTCAAGCAATGGCCCGCAGGCCACATGTCACCTACTAAAGATATGTATGCAGTCTGCCAGATAATTTTGCCACGTCTGCCTGTTCCTTCTTTATAGTCAACACTTCCTGGGCCTGTAGTGTGCATTTGTGGAATGTACTGCACTTTTCTCCTTCACTTTTGACTTCTCTCAGTGTCTGGCAGGGGTCTGCAAACTATGGCCAACAGGCTACAATATTGTTCATACATTTTTTAAAATTATAGTTCAACCCTCCAGCTCTCTAAACGACAGTGAACTGGCCCCCTGTTTAAAAAATTAGAAGACCCCCAATACTATTATGAAACCAGAATACGATAGATTTAAAAAGCTAAAGATTTTATGGATGCAATAAATATTCAAACTGAAAAAGTATTTATACATGAATGTTTCAATTGATAGATTATTACAAGCTACTGCACCTTTCTAGTTATATAATTGAGCACAGAAAGAAATGTAGGTTACACTTAAATCTTAATTGAAAACTGACTTAGTGTAGCCACTTGTAAATCATATAGCCTTGACATTCTCTTAAATAAAATAAAACACCTGTTACCATCCAAATGAATATTTGAAACATTCAGTACTGCTATATATGTATACAAAATGAGAGAATTAAACAATGAATAAAATCACATTGAATTCCTCACAAGATTAAATAGACATTAGCAAGTAAAAATTTTGTATTATTTTAAAAATCTAAACATGCATTCAATTTGTATTGGAGAAAACATGTTATGTTATTCATTTTAATATGAATAACAATAAATGTATTGATGTGTTTATATAATAATTAGTGACAATTTTTTTATTTTAATATTGGGGAAATGGTGGGACATATAAAGCACATCCAGAAGTTTTCAAAAATATTTCTGGCTCTGTACTCAGAGCTCATTCCAGTGATGTTCTCAAAAACATATATGGTACCGTGGGATTCGGTCAGCAGCTTACCAGACAGTAATTTACCTCTTGTCAATCTCTCTGACTCAAAAATTTTTATATTAAATACAGACACTTTATTTTTGAGTTACGACATTCAATATAATTTAGACTTTGAATTCTAGTAAAAATACAGATATAGTTCCAAATTGCAATGTTTATGTTTACTGATACAGGGGTATAAATTAAAGCTAATTTAGCAAAAATGCTTTAATGCCTATTAAATATGAAAGTAGTTTTGGAAAAGTTCAGAAATTATTACTGGACTTAATATTTTAATTGTAAAACAATACCAATATCTAAACCAGTGTTTAAGAGATTCTTTTTTTTTTATAAACATCAAGTTTGAAATTCAATAATTTGAAAATTGAATGTCATTTTATTCTGCCCTTTTTGAGTATTCGCTTCAAATATATTAATAAAATAAAAATAAAAATATTCATCTTTCCCAAGTATAGATATAGCAGAGTAGATGTCATATGAATATATCTGTGTAAATATATATCTCATGTTTGAGCATTGTCAATCAGTTTCTGGTTCAATGCAATTTTGTGATTCTGATTAATAAGAATAAGACATTTTCAACTAGATAGAAATGACAAAACTTACCATATTAAATTATACAACTAAGTCTTTGAAAAGTTTCATCATTATTTCTTTCAAATAGTTTGATATATTTAAAAATATACCTAAACATAATTAGTATCTTACTTTAACTACCAGAAAAGAGAGAAACATAGAGATATGGCAGTTTTTGTGATCTTTTGACATACAGGTCTCATTTGAAACTAACAACATAGTTCCTCTTTCCACTTTATTTAATGTACCTATTTCCAGAGCTACTGGAAATCAACTGTTACTTAAGGAGAATTCATATATATACTTTTCGTCAGAGCATTAGAATTATGCTAAGTCAAAGCAGGGTTCTACAGACAAACACAATAATGTTTCTCAGTCCTCTGAAGTATATTCTGATCACTTCATCATTTTGTCATGATGAAGTCTGTGAGCTTTCTTTTATTGTCAGAAGGCTTTAAATTTATGTTGTGTCTTCATATAAACTTTAAATAACAGAATAACATTTTAAATAGCAGAATATTTTTAAATAATAAAAACTTTAACAGAATAACACTTTAAATAACAGGAATTTTCAGGATAAGGACACAATGAAACAATACAAAGGTAAAATAGCAGCTAAGAAATTGAGAGATATTTTGTTAACTTTGTGAGAAGTGAGCTTAAGGAAAAATATTGAGTTTATGGTTTGTTATATAAGTCAGTATTAGTTTGGATTGGAATAAGAAAAATCAAGTAAATTGTGCTAGAATATGTAAGTGCAGCAAGATGTAATCGGATAAAACAAAATTAAAGAGAAAGACTTGTGTGGCTGCTATTTATCATGCAATCTTTTAAGTTTGGTTGAAGATTCACTTACAACTAAACAAAATATAAAATTGAGGAGCCAAGATTTAACAATTTGAACAGGTCAGCATGAACTGAACCCAGTTACTTAAGAAGAGGAGCTAGGCCACAGGCAAATGAACCTTGAAATCTGGAAAGGAACTGAAAGTTCAAGTTTCATTCTATGGCTCTGGCAGTTCTAAGGAAAAAATGTCACAGAATGGTTTCTAATTAAGTTTTCTATCACATCAAAAACTCTATGATACTGTTGAGTAAACAGTGGAAGGGATAATCTTAAATACTCTTTCATATTTACAAAGTAAATAACACCAATGATTATGTTCCTAGTATTGTTTTACAAATGCTTAAAATAAATAATAAAAATTATCAGTGATCTGTTTGATTTTTGCTTCATTTTATTGATTCATAATCAGTGTGAAAATTCTATCAACATATTTTATACTATTTCTATTAATATACCAACCAGTTAAGCACTTTTATTAATGAGAGAAACATAACATGGCTTAGTGTAGAAAAAAACTATGTAAAGCATAATAGGATATATGTTTTCCTATCTTATCAACTCATAAAAGATCTAAGTTTTGGAATCAGGGTGTCAGGTCAGAATAATTGACAATGTACTTGATATATGGAAGTTTCAAAATGATTCCAGACATGGTATAGTTCCATTAATTGTTCTTGTAGTTCATGGCTCACTTCCCCTAACAATGGGTGACATCCCAGCACAGTGGAAATAACCTTGAACTTCCCAAAATTGATTTAAAGAAAATGTGTAAATGTCTGAGGAATGCCAAAACAGGTGCTTGGTATTATTAAATATAATCAGTGTGAGGGGACGAACTAGACTGGTCACCCACTATCTCAAAATTTGTACATCAATTCTAGTCACTCGCGATTAATTATTTAATTCTTTTTGTGTGTGGTTTTCTTTATTTTCTTGCTATTTAAATCTTTATTAAAACACCTTGTTTACAAATATGATTGTAGTTGGGTTTCAGGCATGTAAAGAACACCCCCCCTTCACCAGTGCAACATTCCCATCACCAATGTCCCAAATCACCCTC
>PVKC010002146.1:0-29986 GCA_004027635.1 Crocidura indochinensis | reverse complement strand
TATTGTTTAATTCTATTTGAAGGGAGATCATGGGGCTGTGGATTGCATCTGGTGTTTCACAGTTGCTCCAAGTTCTTTGCTCAGAAATTGTTTCTGAAGTTTCACTGGAGTTGTGTCCTGGTAATGGAACCCAACTTGGTCCCATGTAAGACAAGTGCCTTAACTCATTTACTACTTCTCAGGGGCCTAATTTTTGGATTATAAAGCTTCTATTTTAACTTTTCACCATTTCAAAACTACCTTATTCTTTGGTTGCAGTACTTTATAAGTGCATGGAATAAAATCATTGTGACTAATGTACTATTTGTTTCCTAGAACTGATCTAACATACAAAGCAACAGGAATTTATTGTCATCCGAACTCTAGATATTAAAATCAAGGTGTCTGCACTATCATGTTCTCCCTTGTGATTGAAGGAAAATACTCCATTGTTTTTTACAGCAGTGTTAAGTCCAGGATAGTTTCAGGTTAGTTTTAAACTTTATTTCTAGCTTAATCCCTTGATTATCTTCCTGTTTTATATCTCTATGTCCAAAACATGTTTTGTATGATGATACTTGTAAGAGTGAATACAATTTACCTTATTGATTTCATTAGAACTTATTTCTCATAGAACTAACACATTAAGTTTACAGTAATTAAGACTTGAGGATATCATTTTTGAGGAGTGACAGGTCAACTAATAAATGTCCTCTACATACCTTCATGAATTCATACAATTCGTCCTGTTTTCTGATGTTGCTTCTTAGATCTTTTTGCAAGATGCCAATACATCAGAATAACAGTGGCTTAGTTTAGCAAACTTAAACTTTCAAGAGTGACATTTTCTAGGGAAGGCATGAGGAATGACAGAAAGGTCTTATAAGATGGCTTAATTAATTAATTAATTAATTAATTAATAATTTGATTCTTTGAGTCACATCCAGCGATGTTCAGAGTTTACTCCTGGATCTACACTCAGAAATCTCCTCTGGCAGGCTTTTAGGACCCTATAGGATGTGGAGAATTGAACTCAGATCGGTGGGCTGTGTAAGAGGCAAATGTCCTACCACTGTGTTATTGATTCAGCAGCAAAATGGCTTTTCTTTCTTTGGACTTCAGTAGGCTCAGAGCACAACTTTTGTTTTATTTTTCAGGTGCATTGCTCCTAATACCTAAGTCAGTGGAAGATGTTTAAGAGAAATGGTGAAATGAAGGATGAGCTAGTTGCTGCATTTTGATCAGGGTATGACGCTGTCATTCTGTTCTCACTGTGCTGCTGCTATGAGAGTATTGTTTTATTGCTTCTTGTCAGTTTTTCCACCTTTATTTAAAAAAAGGAAATCTGACTGAACTTTTAAAGTTACCATGAAGAGAACTTTATTTTATGTTGCACAAAAATGGCTCTAATATTAAAAGATTAATCCCTTTTGCCTCTAAACATATGATTAACCATAAATTATCACACTAGACCTGATCACGTCTTTCAAAAGCCTATTAAAAAACAAATTAACCTTTTTCTCTCTAGGCTGAACTCTCTTGTTAATATGAAAATCAGGAGTAATTCAGGGCTTTAGCTTTTGTTATCCCAGCCATATTCCTTTGTGTTTTTCAAGTTGAGTTGTGACTGGAGAGTGAGTCATACCAGTTTAATTAATTTAGTTAAGAACCAATTAAAAGCGGAATTTTGTGCATGAGGAAGCTTGTCTGAAGTGTTTTGAATTTCAGTAGTAGTCACCTCATTACCCAAGCTTATATATAGATGGCTTTGTGCTTTGGCAAGAGGGGGTGGGGTGGAGACTCAGTTACTGAAAAAGATATCTATTAATTCCTAAATCTAAGCAAATAAATTCATATGAGCTTTCAGTTCTAAAGGCTGTGGCAATCTATACTTGCTCTGATATAGACCAAACAAAAAATATTACCAAATTTCTGAGGTAACAAAATGAGCAAGGCCCCATGACCTTTCATTTCTTTTTCTTTCTTTCTCTTCTTTCTTTCTTTTCTTTCCTTTTACTGTTTTTCTTTCCTCCCTTCTCTCTTTTTTCCTTCCTTCTTTCTTTCTCTTTTTCCTTCTTTCTTCTTTTTTCTTTCTTTCTTTCTTTCCTTTTTCTTTTTCTTTTTCTCTTTTACTTCTTTCTTCTTTCCTTTTCTTTCTTCTCTTCTCTTTCTTTCTTTCTTTCTTTCTTTCTTTCTTTCTTTCTTTCTTT
Source organism: Crocidura indochinensis (assembly GCA_004027635.1). Lineage (NCBI taxonomy): Eukaryota > Metazoa > Chordata > Mammalia > Eulipotyphla > Soricidae > Crocidura > Crocidura indochinensis. The sequence goes on along the minus strand of PVKC010002146.1, from coordinate 27,797 downwards.
CTTTCTTTCTTTCTTTCTTTCTTTCTTTCTTTCTTTCCTTTCTTTCTTTCTTTCTTTCTTCCTTCCTTCCTTCTTCTTTCTCTTTTTTTCTTTATTGCTTTCTTTCTTTGTCTTTCTTTGATTTTCTTTCTTTTCTTTTTCTGTTTTTCTTTCCTTCCTTCTTTTTTCCTTCCTTCTCTCTTTCTTTTTCCCTTCCTTCCTTCCTTTCTTTTTTCTTTCTTTCTTTCTTTCTTCCTTCCTTCCTTCTTCTTTCTCTTTTTTTCTTTATTGCTTTCTTTCTTTGTCTTTCTTTGATTTTCTTTCTTTTCTTTTTCTGTTTTTCTTTCCTTCCTTCTTTTTTCCTTCCTTCTCTCTTTCTTTTTCCCTTCCTTCCTTCCTTTCTTTTTTCTTTCTTTCTTTCTTTCTCTTTCTTTCTTTCTTTCTTTCTTTCTTTCTTTCTTTCTTTCTTTCTTTCTTTCTTTCTTTCTTTCTTTCTTTCTTTCTTTCTTTCTTTCTTTCTTTTCTTTCTCTTTCTTACTTTTTTCCAGCAAGGGGGCATCACATCAAGGCTCTGCACTTAGAGATGTGCACACAGGAATTATTCCTGGTGAAGCCTAGAAGAACATATGATATAGGGTGCTCTGTATCAAGTGTGTTTCAGACACATGCAAGATAAGCATGCTACTCCCCTCAGTATCACTCTGAACCTAACCCATATATTATTTTCCTCTAGTAAACTATGATTTAAATATGCACTATAGGAAGATTAAAGCAAACATGAAATTTATGTATCTTTTCCAATTCTTTAATTTGAAATGAAGCAGTATAACCTATTGTGTGTTTTTTGTTTGTTTGTTTGTTTTTGTTTTGGGGCCACATCCAATGACGCTCAGGGGTTACTCCTTGCTATGTGCTCAGAAGTCGCTCCTGGCTTGGGGGACCATATGGGAAACCGGGGGATTGAACCACGGTCCGTCCTAGGCTAGCGCAGACAAGACAGGCACCTTACCTTCAGCGCCACCGCCCCACACCTCTATTGTGTTTTTTAATGCTATTTAAGCATCTTTAGTTTTAAAGATGTTGTCTTCGGAGACCTGTCTGACAGAAGCAAAGGCTAAGACATGGTGTCAGCACATATGACTCCTTAAAAGGTTCACTAATTCACTGTGGGTGGTTTGTATAGAAATATGAGTTCAATTATAATAACTGCAGTGTGTAATTGATTAGAGAGAGAAAGACTTGACAGAGAACTATGATTTAAGTAATAGGTCAGCAAATTATTTTTTTAAAGGCTAAGTAGTATGTTAGGATCAGCTGTTTTTGGTCTCTGTTAAAGCCAATTAGGTAGCCATAATATGAAAACATAGTAAGAAAACAGCTATTTTTAATATGCAAATTGTGGATGTGGCTGTGGTTCAACAACGTTTTATTCACAAAGACAGGAGATAGACTGAATTAAGCTTAAAACTCATGGTACCATTATCCCTGGTATAGTTTTTTGTAATGCTTTTGATGCTTGTAAATATATAAAAAATTTTTCCCATCATTTTAATGCCAGCGTATTCACCTTAAAATTCAGATATCAGATTAGAATTAGAATTAGAAATACAGAAGACCTCCCTCAGTTTAGCATTTCAAACTATAATTTGAGAGGTTGTCTTTAGAAGTATCTCTAATTGGGCCAGAGCAGTGGCACAGTGGTAAGTCATTTGCCTGGCACGCGGCTGACCTAGGACAGACCATGGTTCATTTCCCCAGATTCCCAGATAGCACCCCCCAAGCCAGGAAAGATTTCTGAGCACATAGCCAGGAGTAACCCATGAACGTCACTGGGTGTGGCCCAAAACCCAATAACAACAACAAAAAAAAACATCTCTAAGAATAGTTATAAGCTAAAAATCTAGTTATACAGTATTTTTTTAAATATCTTTTTTATTATGAGTTTTCTCTTGACCAAAGTGAATTACATATCTTTCACAGTAATATTTTAGGTACATATTGACATTGGATCAGGGGAATAACCACCACCAAAGTTGTCCTCCCTCCACCCTTGTTCCCAGCATGCATCCCATATTCCCCTCCCCTATCCCACAGGCTGCTAGCGATAGAATGGCATAATATCATTATATGCATGATTGTAATATTGACAAATATAGCTTAACAGGTAAATGTGTGCCTTTCCTGACCTAGATTTCATCCTAAGCATTCCAAATATTCCTCTGAGTCTAGCAGGTATAAGCCCTGAGCACAGAGCCATGAATAAGAACTGCACATACTGGGTGTAGACCAAATACTAAGACAGATATGTATATATAATAATAACTGTATGTTGACCACCAATAAAGTAACTAAGATCTATGTGTATTGTTCTTAAGCATCTTCATATAAATGGACTTTTTAAAATTGGAGATGAGTATTAGAGAAATTAATGGTGGTAAAAGACCACAAAGCTAGGTTGGAATCTTTAAAAACTCTGTTTTTTTTTATAAATAAACTTTACTGGGGAAATTCTTTTGTTGGAATACCTCATTACACAGCAATGTGGAATAAATGGGGCATTGCTCACTATTGATTTGCCACCATACCCTCTGTAACTAAATGCAGCCTGAGGCAGTACTGCAAACAGAGGATTCCAGAATATTTAATTGTTGCTTGAATAAATTTCCATCATCATTACACAGGAATCAATTCATTCTTACACTGATGTTACTTTAAGTACAACCTTTGTAATGGTCTTTTTCAACATGTCAGAATCAGTCACCAATTACAGAAATATAACCAAATGTAAACAGTAGAAGTCATTTTACTTCAGTGTAACTAACTCTAAATATACAAGTGTCCAAGAATATACATAAATTAAATATACATAAATTAAAACTCAAATATACAAATCCTTATCTCTAAATATACAAATATCCCTACTCAACTTTACTAAGTTGAGAATATCTCTATCATCTTTCTCTAAGTACAGAAGAACATAATGAAGCTCCCTTACATAGTTAAAGTCAGCACAAATTAATATGTTTTATCTGTCATTTTCACATGAATTGGAACTAATATCTGAAATTATTAAAATAGTGATGAAACAGAAATCTCTCCATGAAATATAATTATTGGTATTGTAACCAAGAAAAATTTAAAGAATGTTTATGATACTTTTTTTTTTGTTTTTGTTTTTTTGGTCACACCCGGCAGTGCTCAGGGGTTACTCCTGGCTCCATGCTCAGAAATTGCTCCTGGCAGGCACAGGGGACCATATGGGGCACAGGGATTCGAACCAATGACCTTTTGCATGAAAGGCAAACGCCTTACCTCCAGGCTATCTCCCGGTCCCCATGTTTATGATTCTTTTCTTAAACAAAATTCATCTCCTTTCAATTAATATAACAAATATAGTTCTAAATGTCATCTAATTACTTCTCTTTAATACTTCTGTACTAAATGCATCATGGACCCTGGACCATGATGGACCCTGGTGGTGGTTAGGTGAAATAAGTGATTATCCCCAAACCATGAAATCAACAGTATTGTAAGAGTAAACACATAGTCTCAATTTAATACAAACTGGGCAAAAATATGATTACTATATACTTAAACAAGATAGAAAATGTGAGGATTCATGATGTCTTTATTTTTCACAATAAGAATAAGAAAGAACTAGTTATTTTCATGGATATTCTGTGACATGCATTTTGTTTCTATGCTATATGACTAAGTTTTATGAATCACAAAACCTACTCCATTTATTTCGCATAATAATTTTAAAATTTGGTATTATTGTTACATCAGCTAAATGTTTCTAGAAAAATTAATACTCCTTTTAATCAGAAATTTTAAGTTGATATTACTGTCCTGTTACAAATGTCTCTCTGACTACTTTAACCAACAATGCTTGAAGATGTGAGATAATTGGAAGAGATCTTCCTATTCATTTGTTTCTTAGATAGAACTATTCAATTTTACAGAATTTTATTGATTTGTTTTTGAACCAAACCTAAAAGTTCTCAAATTTATTAATTGCTTAGACTTCCCTGGTCATGCTTAGGAGATCATATAGATGCAGTGATAGTGAACAAACATGTTGGTCCTGTTCAAGGCAATTACCTGTCCTCCTTTACTATCTCTTCAGTCACTTGTCTCACAACTTTTAATTTTTGCTTTAAAAAGTCCCAAATTCATTATAAAATATGGATGAAGTTATAAATGTTGGAGATTGACTATGAATTTTATTTATTAAATATGCATTGGTTATTGAGCCAATACCAAAACAATGAAAGCATTTTTCATAAATATATCAAGGGATATGGAAATAAAGGCACACAGAACAAATGGAATGAAAATAACTGAATATTATGAACAGCAACAGTCAATGAGAAACAAAAAATAATGGAGTCCAGTGGATATGGTAGGTTTCAACAAAGGGCACAAACAGAGAGGAAAAAAAATGAATATTCACTGACCAGTTCTTAGGCTTGTAGTCGCAGACTGGAGTTCTTGATTTGAGGATGACTAAAGTCAACAGAGTATACATAAATGAACTACAAAATAAAAAGTTATTAAACAAATGAAAGAAACACTAAATATATTCTATGTTCTGCATCATAACTTTTCATGATATGCATAAGAATCTGGAAGTTAGCCATTAATGCTATAATATCTTCACTGATCATATAAGTTGAAATTAAATCAAGAATAACTAGGGTTTTGAAATACCCTCCAGGGCACCCCTTAATACTGCTCTGACACCAACATGTGCCAGTTCCAAAATAATATCCTGACAATGAGGAAATGGGGAAAACTGGATCTAAGAGCAGGTTGTCCTACCTCACCAGCCAACGATAAGACAAAATCAGAAGACTTGTCACCCTTTGATCTGTGCAAAAGCCAAGATTGCTATCTATAGATGACTTGTCGTTACAACCATGACTGGACAGTACGCACCCCGGGACCAATAAAAAAGCTGTAGTCTAGGTATTGGTCTACAATCTATACATCAAACAAGACCTCTAATTCCAGAGATCTGACTGAGACAATCGCAACTGAATGGGTCTTCTGGAAACAACGAAAGACTATTCTAGGAGCAGCACAATGACCATGACCACCAACTACAGAAGATGGATTAAAATGACATGGAAAGGGGCCGGTAGGTGGCGCTGGAAGTAAGGTGCCTGCCTTGCCTGAGCTAGCCTAGGAGGGACCGCGGTTCGATTCCCCGGTTTCCCATATGGTCCCCCAAGCCAGGAGCGACTTCTGAGCACATAGCCAGGAGTAACCCCTTAGCGTCACTGGGTGTGGCCCAAAAAACAAAAAATAAATAAATAAAATGACACAGAAAGAAAAGAACTAACTCCTAAAACCACAAAGAAAGTCTTCATTATAAGCTCCATTTCTTGACTATGCAGAGGTCTGATTTTATCACCCATGATGAAGTAGATGTCATCCATACACCACAAAAGGATCGAGGGGAGAGTAAATGAACAAAAAGTCTACAGTCAATCCCATGACAGTATACTTCAAGGGTGGAGAAACCCTGTATATCCTAGGCTAAGGGAATTCCCTCTCTACTGCCCCCAATATTTACTAGGTCTATGCAGGGAAAAAAGAGCACAAATAATATTTTTATCTATCTATCTATCTATCTATCTATCTATCTATCTATCTATCTATCTATCTATCTAACTATCTATCTATCTATCTATTTATTTATTTATTTGTGGTTTTTGGGTCACACCCGGCAGTGCTCAGGGGTTACTCCTGGCTCCATGCTCAGAAATTGCTCCTGGCAGGCACGGGGGACCATATGGGGCACCGGGATTCGAACCGATGACCTTTTGCATGAAAGGCAAACACCTTACCTCCATGCTATCTCCCGGGTCCCATCTATTTAGTTTTTATTTAATTTTTTTTGACATTTTGTTTTGCTGTAGATATTGAAGTTAATGTCTCCATTTTATTTTATGTTATTTTATCTTTTTCTTTTTGCACTTTGGCATGGTTTTATTTCAGGACCGAAACTATTATGTGGTGCTTGCCTTTAGTGCTGTAGAGCTCACTGGATATTTTATTTGATATTTCTTTTGTATTGTTGTGGTATTTCAATTCCTTTTTTCTTGTCCTATCTCAAACTAAGGTTGAGAGCCTCTAGAAGGACTACACCTATTTTTGGCTTATTTGATTTTTACCCCACTTTTTTGCTTTTCTTTTCTTCAAACAAAATCACATAACTTGAACTATCTAATTCCAACTCTCAAATAGAGGAGGAAATAGGGAAGATACCAGGACCAAACAGATATATGATCACTAAGTAGTAAGCTAGACACAGAGGGGACCACTTATTCTGGAAGCCTGGGGGGTGAGAGTAGAGAATATGGGATGCAGGATAGGAACGGGGGTTGAGGGAGGATAAACTTGGTGACAGGTATACCCCTGATTCAATGTTAATATGTACCTAAAATACTATTGTGAAAGATATGTAAGCCAATATGGTCAAAATAAAAATTATATATAATAAAAAAGAATAACTAGGGTTTTGAAGGAATGAATAACAGTTGTTATTTTAAATTTTCATAATAAGCTATCTTATTTCCCAAAATCTTTAATAAACATTAGAGAGAAATAATAATTAAGAAAGAAAAGCAATCCAAAATCCTTATACATTAGAAATGTTTTAGGTTCAATCTTTATATTGTAAATCTCTTAGATATTCTTTTCTTGCCCCATCCCCTCCAAAAATTTTCTTAGATATTTCTAATGTAACTGTCACAGTGTGTATATACATATGTGATCAATATATTTTTTTATAAAATTTAGTTGAGGACACACCTGCAACTCTGAGAAAACTGACAAAATCTTTACATAGCATGAATGTAGAAAACCACAGGAAAATTCAGGTCTACAAATTTATCTAAAAAAGGGGAGATGTAGTCATAGTACACCTGGTAGGACAATTTTCATACACCTGTCAAAACTTTTCAACCTAGCAACCATACAATCCTGTGAGCACACCAGGAGTAAAAACTAAATAAATCTAGTGTGTTCCCCTCCCCAACAACAACAACAAAAGAATAAGAAAGATAAGAAAAATAATTGTTAAAATTAAATACTTCTTATATACTTCTTATCAAAATGTAGACTTTAAAATGATATTTTAAAGTTCTCTGTTAAAATTCCTCCTCATCAGTGCTCTTTGGATTCATATTGTACAGGAAGGCAATGTTTGAGACAAAAGATTGAATATTTTCCTAACAAGGAAAAGATACAATGATATTTTCAGAGAAAATGCAGAATGTTCCCCTAATAAGCACATTAATAACCTGCAAATGTGTTGTCACATTTATGGTAACAGTTTATAGCACATTTCTCCCTAAGTATAAGAAATTCTAGATTAGTGTAAGGAAAACATAAAGAAGGAAGAAATACTAAACAAAATGAGTTCTTCAAATAATTTAAATTTAAAATTTAGTTGATTCTAATTTTCTAGTATGTGTTGACGTTTATTTTTTATCTATTTAATACATATTTGTATGCACATTTGCTCATATGTGAATTTAACTTATTGAGTTATTTTATTTCCATTTCTTGATCTTTTTTTTTTGGTTCTGTAGTCACAGTATAATCCAATCCTTTTTAAACTTCCATAATAAAAAAAAACCCTATTTACCAACAATTCACAGTATTTTATATATTGATATATATTAACATGTCATAGGTAAACAATGCATTTTCATAATCTCATCACCTGTGCTAATATGAATGCTACAGTTAGAATTGCTTCTGCCATATTTTGAAGATTTCAAACATGCAATGTTTATGTTAGAATTATGGTTTAAAGAGTAACACTGAATCTGAACAATCACAAGATATATATACATATATATGTATATATACATATATACATATATAATATAATCACATATATATACATATATATCTTGTGATTATTCAGATTATTCATATATATGTATATATATTTGTTGGAAAGATATCAGTGTAGAGATAAGTATGTGTGTTTAGAAATAAATCAAGAACCATTTTTTGCATTTTATTTCCCATGAGACTTTAGAAAAGCTATTAAAAGTACAGTATTTCAGCTCTTTATCTACAGGGTAAAATATACATAATGACTATTTTTTTAAGTTATTGCAATCCTGAAATGCCCTTTCTAAAAGATATTGTCCGAAAATATCATAATGGCTATTGTCAATTGATCGTAATAACTCGCTATGTTTGGTGTAACTGTTGTTTGTTTTGGTTAATGCATTTTAAAAAATAAAACAGGAGGGGTAAGAGCACTAGCCCAGTAAGGAAGGCATTTGTCTTGCACATGATAACCCACGTTCAATCTCTTGCATCCCATAAGGTCCTCTGAGTTTGCCAAGAGAAATTTCTGAATGCTGAGCCCAGAGTAACCTCTGAGTGTGGCCAGTCATGGCCCAAAAAATAAAAACAAAACAAACAAAAAAATCAGACAGGAAACTGACCTTAAGAAAGTGAGTTAAAAAGGAGATACACAAAACACAGACATTCTCCCACTCTGTATCTCATTTACACCTCTCAGATATTTATTGACATTAATTGTAATTCAAAAATTAGGAAACTTTAGGTTTTAAAATTACATAATTTTCCAAAATCACACAATAAGTCTCACAGAGAGGACTTGAACTTGTTTGTATAACTCAAAATCCTTGTTAATTTATACTATATACTTTTATGAAGTTCTCTTAATATATAAGGCCATATAATATGTCATAACTATATATTTTATAGCTGTAATTTTCAAAAATTGTTAACCATTCATATACACTATAAACAGATTGCCTTTGGAAAACATGTAATTCAGTTGATTTTTCAGAAATGAAAATTAAATTATTGCAGTTAATTCATATTCAATTTATTTGTTTCTTGAAACCAAGGGTTTACTACTGAGACAAAAGAGTAATCATCTCATTAACTAAACTAATGATACAAATTAGACTCTTGAGGATTGAATGCACATTGTTCACCATATAACAATGTATTTCAACTAAATTCATAGTTTGGATTATAGTAAATGTATAATTTTTTATTAAAGAAAATATATTGAGTATCACCACATAATACATTATAGCCAAAGTATCTATGACACTATTGACAATGGCCAAAAGATACTATTTCATTTAAACTATTAAGCAATATATCAGAGTAATGAATGTAAATGAACACATGGAGCTGTTTAAAATCTTAGAGGTTAAGTCAAAAACTAATTTTCTTCTTACAGAACAAAGAAAGGAGGAACATTATATTCTTAAGGCTATAGGAGGATATATTACTTAACCCGTCAATTATGTCTGAAGAATAAAAATATCTCAGAATAATAATACTGATAAGGCAATAGCTTCTTGAAATTATAACAACAAAAAGGAGTTGATAAAAAAACTATTTTTGATATGGGTTATAAATGTGGGATACAATGAACTTCTATATTCTGATCTTTTACCAGATTTTTCTCCTTTAGAATCCTTGTCATAATGTACTAGTTTAATTTATGTTTTTGCTAACCAGCTATTTTTATGATTATTATGTCCCAGGAAACCCTTATTTATTGACTTCACTTTTTGCTTTAAACTGTTTGTGGGAAGAACAAATGTATGAAACAGAAATATTGAATTACTTTATAGAAGAGGATGGTTAAAATACAGTTATTCTCATTTAAACAAAATCTACATAAGAACATACATCTCCATGATGGGTTTGCCCATGTTTCAAATTGGAACATTTATGTTTTTACTTCATGGGACTCTCTCACCTATGTAGTAGCCCACATACTACCTTGAATGTATGATTTATGCTCTCTTTTCTTCACACTCCTTAGATTCCTTAAATAAAAATATTAAATATTTTTTAATTTTTTCATTATATTCTTGGGTCCAGAGGGATGGAGCAGTGGGAAGACATTTGCCTTTCATGTGGTTGCTACAGGATGGACCATGATATGATCCCTGGAGTCCCATATGGTCCCCCAAGTCAGAAGCAATTTCTTAGCGCATAGCCAGGAATAAACAGAGTGTCACCGGGTGTGACCCAAAATTAAAATAAAAAGTTATTATAATCTATCACAGAGCACTAAAATGATAGTACAGGGTAGAGCACTTTCTTTTCATATGGTGACAAGTATTCAATCCCCAGCACTGCATCTGATCTACCAAATTCTGCTTAGGAGAAAATTCTGAGCACATGCTGGGTGTGTTCTCAAAACAAAATAAATAAATAAACTCAAATATGAGATAATTTTATACAACCAAAATTTAATATACTATTTAATATACTATCTACCTTTGTACTTTTTATGATTTACACTTTATATTCTTGTTGTAAGATTTAAGTATTTAATACATTAAAATAATACAGATTCTTCTGCTTGTCATTATTTGAACGCTGTCCATGCACTCGTTTTATTCCTTTACTCCCTCACTCCCATCTCTTGTTACCCCACATTTAACCATTTTTCTGTACTAATGATTTTTGTTTTGGCCACGGTGGATTACATATCTTTCACAGTAATTTTTTGGGTGGTGTCTGAAGCTTCAGCAGGCAACGCGTCACGGCAAAGTTCCATGCTGTAGACTTTTTGGCCAAGATAAGGTGAAGATGCAGCCTCTGCTTCTCCCCACAGCCTTCTCACTCCTACTTCCCCTTCCCCAGGTCATTCCTGGACACCTGCTCACCCAACAAGTGGGTTCCAGTGAGGTGCAATTTAAAAGAGACCCCAGTTTCCCTTGTTCCTGCAAGGGGCTTGGAGGGGACTGCTGAACTTTCAACTTCCAGCAATTAGGAAGCAAAAGCCTCTTGGGGAGTCGGAAGCTTCAACAGCCAACAGGGGAAGGACATGGTTCCATGCTCTCTTCGCTTGTCCAAATCACAGACCTAACTGGTGTCTCAGAAACAGCCCCCTCCCTCATGACTATTTCTAAAACATAAAAGGGTCACGTGTATCTCCTTTGTATATCTCAGATGCATTCCCTTAACATCTATAACTTTTCGAATATCCTCATATAGTGACAATTTTGCCCACTGGATTTGTTGTTTGATTGTTTGATTTCCCCTTTGAGATCTGTTTTATAAGAAATACTGATTGAAGAGTATCTCTGTATAGATTTCATGTTTGTATCAAGTTACGGGGAATGTTGGACTTTATTCATCGGCCCCCAGATGCACCAACAATATCCTGTGGCATTGCTTCTCTTTTGCATAGGCACATTAAAATGGGAAAATAATACAAATGCAAACAAATTCGTATCTAATAGAGATGGGAACACAAATTTGGTAATGTAATTAGGCCATTTACCCTGCACATTGGCATAATGATTTGGCTCAGGCCTCAGAAGAATGGGCATCGCCCACACACACCCGGACAATGGATACTATCTATGGAAACACCCACAATTGTTTATAACATTAACAAGATCAAGTCTCTACCAGGGAAGACCTAGCACTGCCTTGGTATAGACTTACTCCAAAGAGTGCTCCCAACACCCAGACGACTCAGCAACAGTCTGCATGCAGGGCAGATCGCTCCGAATTTAATGGTATGCTGAAACTAGAGGATGCTCCACATCAGCCTGACATCGATGGAAGAAATGCACAGAATCCAGAGTCTTTAAATATAAGAATCTGATACCAACAATAGCTAAAGTGTGAAAAAGTTTCACCGAGACCTTGAGAATGACTGGAGTTGGAGGGACTGGTATGCTTGGAACCCAGAGTCTGTCTTATGCAAATGAACTTCTGGGGTGAGGCCTTTTCGTAATCAGGTCAAGGATTTTTTTCCATTTTCCCCCATTTTTTCTGGACCTATGCAAACAATGGCGATTGCCACTATCACACCTTTACTATAATTTTTTACTCATCCTTTAAGGAAAAAAAATTACAATTTACTGAACTTGAAAACAAATAACTGTAGTAGAATGCCTGTCTTCAATACAGGCAGGGGATGAGAAGCGGGGAGGGGGTAATGTTACACTGGTGAAGGGGGGTGTTCTGGTTATGAGTGTAACCCAAATATGATCATGTTACTTAATAAAAAATATAAAAAAATAATACAGATTGGCATTTCTTCTTTTTTAAATATTGGTCTATTCTGCAGACCAATTTGTAGAATTTTTCAGCAAAGACATTACAATTTCAAATTATATTAGCAAAATTGCAACAAATTGTTATTGTTTCTAAGATGAAATTTACTGTTATTTCTTTGTTTTTTTTAATGTCACTCTTCATATAATTTTTAAAATATTATAAAGTAAGTTGTTTACTTGAGCAGTTGTCTACACAAGAAATATCATTACTCTTGAATAGAAGTGGGAAAATTGGAGATCCTTTTCTTCTGCATTATCTCATAAGGAATTCTTTTCGTTTGTTTTTATTTTTACGTTTGAGTATAATTTTAGCTGTGTGTTAGCTGTAAATTGTTGTTACTATTTGTAGTCATTCTTTCTTATCCCTAACTTGTTGAGGGTTTTTATCATGAGAGGATGCTGTATTTTGTCAAAAGCTCTCTCTATATCTAATCATATAGTTACTTTGTATTTTTTAACTTTTGTTGACATGGTGTTTATTGATTTGCATATCTTGAACCATCCTTGCTTCCCTAATAGAAATTATTTTGATAAGTCTTTTGATTCATATACTAAGATTTTGTTGAAGATTTTTACATCAATATCTTCAGTGAAATTGGCTTTTTTTTTTTGGTAATATCTCTATCTGCTTTGGGTATTTGGGTATTGGTGTCTGTAACATATTAATAGAATCTGGAAGATTCCTCTTTCTTATACATTTCAACTTTTAAAGTGCTTTAGGAGTATAGGCAGCACACCTTTTAATAATTGATAGAATGACCCATAAACTTGTCTGAACCAGGATTTTTGTTCATTGAGAGAGTATTAATTAGAGTTTCAATTTCCTTGCTAGTAGTTGTTCTGAGAAGGAATTCTACTTCCTCTTAGGTTAGTTTGAACTTAGATGTCTCTAGAAACTCATCCATTTCATCTCATTTCCCCAGCTTTACAGCAGAATTGTTTGTAATAACCTTTTATGATCTGATACATTTCTAAACAGTCTGTTGTAATTTTCCCATTAATCTAAGAGATTAATTTACATTGGGGATAAACAGACTAGGAGGTATTATTATAGAAGCATTAAACATATAAAGGAAATATAGAATTTCCCATTAAGTTTTTTGAGATATTCTTGTAGGGGTATTATTTCATTCTTTTAACTATTTTTGTGATTAATTTGTTGCTCCTATTTTAGGTTCTTAGGTATTGGGTTAATTATTTCAGCTTTTCCTTCTTTGCTGATTACTATAAAATTTTCCAATGATTTCATTTGCTGTGTTGTGTAAGTTCTGTTACTTTCTTCCTAATTTCCCATTCTTTTTGATGAATTATTTATTTCTTCTTTGATTTCCTTTATGACCCTATGTTACTAAACAGTAGTGTGTTTAGTTTCCATTTTTATGGTTGATTTCAACATTTTAACTCATGTAGTCTGAGAAGATGCTAGATAAAATTTTTAATTTTTGTGACTTTATGTATGCTTACATTTTGATCTAGCATGTAGTTTATCTTTAAGACTGTTCTATGGGTACTAAAGATTAACATAATTTAGTTTTGTGAGAGTGGAGAGTCCTTTTTCCTTTTTGTTTGTTTTTGTGTCACACCTGCTGGCTCTCAGGAGTTACTCCTGGCTCTATGCTCAGAAAGCGCTCCTGGCAGGCTCAGGGGAACATTTGGGATGCCAGGATTCGAATCACCATCCTTCTGCATGCGAGGCAAATGTCTTACCTCCATGCTATCTCTCTGGCCCCAGAGAATGGAGAGTCCTATATAAGTCAATCAATCCCAGTTCCTCATTAAGGATCTTGTTTTGTTTATTTTTATTTGTTTTATTATTTTCTTTAAAGATAATTGATCTAGTTGATATGTCCAATCGAGAAAATAGGCTATTGAAGTCTCCAAATTATGTGTTGCTATTGATGTGCTTCTATAGTTCTGTGAAGAGTATTTTTATAAACTTTGCTGCCCCTTCATTCAGCACATATCTGTTGATAAAACTAACACCTCTAAAAAAATGAGCACCTCTTATTCCAATTAATTCCCTAACCAATAACAGCCATACCTACATTTCATTCATTTGTCTACATTGGATGCTATTTGAGAGTTACAATACAATTCTCTATCTTTCATTTCTCTATTCACCATTAATACATACATATATGTATATATAATGATTTTACATCCTTTCACTCTGTGATTGTATCTCCAATCAATTGCATTTCCAATAATCAACAGATTATTGGGTTTTACTTAATGATTCATCTAGATACTCTATTACATTTTATGGAGAAATTCAGTCCACAACAGAGAGTCTACTAATAGGAAAATAATTAGTTTTAAGGGATTTTTGTGGAATTTCTTTGTTTTTCAACTGGACCCTGCTTTATCAATGACTGTCTTTTAATAATTTTTTTCAGAATTGGTTTAATTATAGGAAATGTCTTCAGTTCTTGTTAATCTAATAGTATGTTATAACTATATATTAAATTTCAATGGCAATTTTGTAGGGTATGGATTCTAGGTTGAAGACATTTTTATTCAGTATCATGAATATATTAATTCACTCTTATTGCTTATGAGGTTTCATATGAAAAATACTTTGGGCTTTTTAAATTATTTCTTTTGTATTTCATGTTTTACTTCTCTCAATGATGTATTTTGTATCTCTATGGTTTATGTCAATTTGTTTACAATGTGCATAGGTATTGCCTTGTTTAAGTCTATTTGGTCTGGCACACTTTGGGCCTCAGTTGTAGAGAAGTCTAAATCAAACACTGGCAAAGTTCTAATTTTTTATATCCTCCACCAGTCCTACTTCCTGTTTCTCATTGTGTACTCCTTCTATATTCCTATAATTCAAAAATTCCTATTGAATTCTAACTCCTTTCTATTGGTAAAAACCCAATAAGCATCTTACATATTTTTTATTCTTTTATGTCTCTCCATTTTCTTCTTTATTGTTGATGGCTTATGCTTCATCCTCAAGTTAATTGACATGGTTGCTATGTCTTGCTATTCTGCTAATCAGTTCCTTTAATTCCATGTATAGAAACTTTTTGACATTATGAAAAAGTTCTTTGAATTGCTTGGATTTCTCTATCAGTGATTTCTTAGTTTTCATCATATTTTACAGAGTACAGATTTAAAGTCTTCCTGAACTAAGATTGAAAGAGCTATTGTTGAAACATTATATTTCTGAATAACCTAAAATATTTTGGTGACTAAATAGAATAAAATGTATAATTTAAAATTTAAAAAATAATATGTGTATTTTATAAGACACAAAGATATGCATAAAGTTGTTTATGTATTTCTTCCCTTAAACTAAACTTTATACTACAATATAAACACTTCACTAATGAAACTAGTAGACCTTACATTTTTCTTCTAGAAATAAGAAGTCCTTTATATGTCTATCCATTTTAAAATAAAACACAGATATAAAGAAAATAAGTGTAGAAAATATCTTTCACAAAACTTTCAAATGTACTGTTTTAATTTCTCATCTATCTACAAATTTTAGTAATATAGTAACAAGCTTTAGATGATCAAATATAGATTTTGATAAATAATTTAACACAAACAAAATGTTAAAATACAGGCTTTATTATTCAGGAAAATTAAATACAAATTTATTTAGATATTATGATTGAAAAGTAGAACAAAATTTTATCAACTCATTAATACACTTGTTTATATTTGAGAATCCAAATTTAAATTAGAAAAATGTTAAATAAGCAAATATGTAATAAACAGAGGTGCTTATTATTTTGTTATATTCATGTGGCAGGCTGCCAAACATATTAAAGCTATTCAATAAATATTTGACATTGTTCTAAATGGTCACAGTATTTCACACTTGAAGTTAAGATTAAAGTCTCACATTATATTGCCTATAGAGTCAAATAGTCTGATATAACCAAAAATCAAACATCATGAATTTCAAAACAATTTAGAAAGATTTGGTACAGAGATTTTAAAAAGTGGGTAATGCAGACCCAGATTCAATCCTTAACACTCCATATGGGACCTCTGGTGAGACAGAAGGCCCATTTAGCCCAAATTTAGGCTACAAGAGAAATGTCAGTTTGGAAGCAAATGACAACACAGGAAATAATCCATACATGGTTAAGGAGATAAAACAGATTGAGAAACTCACACATGCAAGCCTTCTTCTCCTAAAAAGTAAATAACACAGTGGTGGAAAACTGAAACTGCAAGTGGTTTTTCCCTGAGACCCTGGGTCTGTATTAGTAAGTGCCAGACCACTCCCTGGGACAGAGAACAGATGGTCTAACTCACCAACCAAAGGATGATTCCATCCAAAAGTTCTTCTGAACAATAAATAATAGGTGTATCCTGAACAGGATGAAACCCAGTTAATCCAACATCTCCACCATTTTGACTTTATAGAAAAATGCAGAAATATGACGCAAGCTTTATAAAAATAATGTTAAGGGTAGAATGTCCATTGGTAGCATATCTCTTTTCCTATATTTTAATAAATGAGTTTTGAGGGTTCTTTGAGCTCTTTCAATTGTGGCTTGCTTCACAACTGTGGATTGTAAGGGATTCTAGTGATAAAATTTATTTGCCATTCTTTGCAAATTGTATAGATTTTAAGAGATTTTAATAATCTTTTAATACTCAGTTCAAATTAAATGTCCTATTTTTCTTTCCATAGAATTCCGTTTCTTAATTTACAGAAATCATGATTCTATATTATATCTGTGTATTTGTCTATTTCTTCAACTAGTTTATATGGCAGAGGGCTTTTTTTTGTATATATATATATAATTTTTATTTTGACCACATTGGCTTACATATCTTTCACGGTAGTATTTTAGGTTCATATTAACATTGAATCAGGGTTTGAAATTTTATTGGTGTAGGCAGGGATTATGGCTTGAGGGATGTTCATAATAGAAACATTGTAGCATGACGGTGCAAAGAGCTTTAGCTAATAGAGAAGTTACTGGCATTCCGCACATGAAATGAGAATATGTATCTACCACCACATGAAGATAGGTTTTTTTGGGGGAGAAAAAATTTAACATATGTAATATCTGTTTGTCATAATTAATTTGTCTTTGGGATTGTCCCCAGCTACATGTGCTACTTTTTTCAAACAGGCACAAATGGTACATGTATTGACTGCTTGTCTGCTTCCCTCCATGGAATATGATAAGTTACATGCAAGAAGCAGGTATTTTCATGGGGCACTTCATGTTCTTTTGTGACTTTAAGGTGACTTAAATATTGGCCTGGCCTGACAATCAAGTTTCATTTCCTTGAGCCATCGGCCCAGGGGAAGCCATACTGGTGCTCATATGTGTGATAAAAATTGGGTCAGAATGTTTTTGGAGAAAGGTTGTGATAAAAGGGGTGATAATTGTCAGTTTCGACATTTTTACAAACATATAAAAATCCAAGACACCTTCTTGTTACCCCACCACTTAGGGGACCACGCACCAAAATTGCCTCCCTGACTTTGCTGGTGCAGTCTAACGTTTTCTTCCAAGAAACATCTGCTAGAAGGTCTGCTTAGAGGTCTATCATGGATGGATCCTCTGCCTGGATTGCTGGTGATTTTTCTGTCATACTTCCCACTTGGGTGACCCTGCTATCTCTAATCAGGCTTTCCTCAAAGAGAATACAGTACAGCAAGACCGCCAAAAGTCTCCCGCTCTTTGTGACTTGTCTTTCTCCTCCCATTTCCTTAAATGTACCTGGGTTTTTTTCCTTACCCAAAACAGAAACTTCTATTAGTCACTTCATATGCTAATTCTAGCTCTGATCTCATTGGTTCATTCCCCTTTTCTTTTCTCCCTGGCTACACCCTCTGCATTCCTGAACCCTGCCTATAAATAAGGCTCATGTAAAAAAATAAACTCTCTCTCTGGTCTCTCCCTCGCCACTTGTTTCACCATGTAAGTTTGTGTGGTCTCATTTATTTCATCATATTTTATATTTCATAATTCATATTTCATATTTGTATGCTCGTGCTCCCGCTTGATTTCCCAGTGAGGAATAAATACCCACTAAGGTTGCTCTTAGGGACTTAAGTCCGCAGCACCTTCTTCATTTGGGGGGGGGGGGTGGATGTCACACCCGGCAGCGCTCAGAGTTTACTCCTGGCTCTATGCTCAGAAATCGCCCCTGGCAGGCTTAGGACCATATGGGATGCCTGGACTCTAACCATCGACCTTCTGAATGCACGGCAAACACCTTACATCCATGCTATCTCTCCGCCCCCTTCTTTATTCCTAATAGTATGTAAATATAGCTTAACAATTTTCATCGGCTTTGTCAAAGGTTAAGGTTTTTGTCAGGAGTTGTTCAACACCAGTATCTTTAATCTGCCTTCTAACAACCTCTGTCGATTTCCCCAGAAATTCTGCACATGGAAGCTCCCTGAACATTTTTTGTATATGCACCTTTGTGTTCAGTTTTTGAGTAAATTCTTTCCCAAAACGTCAACGTGATTTGACTGATGAGTCTCAAAACAGAATAAGATAATCTTGTCTATTCGTTTCTGGAAAATCCCCTTCTCCTATCAGCGTCTCATAAAATAGCGTGGCTCCTGCAACCATCCTTCCAGGGTTATCTAGGATATTAATTTTACTCTTAGCAACTTCAGAACAACATATTTTCCACTGTAAATATGGGAAACATTCATA
The DNA here is from genome assembly GCA_004027635.1 of Crocidura indochinensis. Taxonomy (NCBI): domain Eukaryota; kingdom Metazoa; phylum Chordata; class Mammalia; order Eulipotyphla; family Soricidae; genus Crocidura; species Crocidura indochinensis. Next base: position 9,049 of record PVKC010002146.1, on the reverse strand, counting down.
CAAGTTTTGGCTACGGTACTAAAATCTTTGTGAGTCCAATACCCACCTTCACTCAAGGTACCAAGGAATTCAACACAAAATGGAGAAAGAGGAGCATATTCAGAGCATGCTTTCTTAAATCAACTGATGTATTCCATATTTTAAAACCTCATAGTTTGGAGTTTAATTGTTTAGCTGATGGTGGGCTTTGTTTCTGATTCTGTGTTAATGCTGATTTCCCTGATGGTTATTCGTTATGGCTTACTGTTTTTCTAATTGGGAATATTTATTCCCAACTCTGCATTTATGTCAATCTTCCTCTTAATTAGCCATTGTGGAGGGAATGGGTCTTTCCACACTTTCTATATAGAGTTGAGGTGGAGTGGGGGTTAGTGATAATCTTACAGATCTCCTGTCTGATTCAGCATCAGATTAGTGATCATTATATCATTTTGGGCATTTGTTTTGTTTAATAAGTTAATATTATCAGTGAAACAACTAGAAGATCGTCAGGCCTAGTGCCAATAGGAGGTGGTAGATTACCAGCTTCAGGGATTATGGCTTGACCACTTGAAATTCCAGATATGTTTTTCTACTTTCCAACTTTAGAGATTTCATAGAAACAGTAAGAGGTGTTTCAGAAACAGTTTAAAGAATTTTAAATACTTTTAATGCAGTGTTAGAGTATTTGGCCCGCATTTTTCACATCTCAAAATACATATGAATTATAATGACAAAGAGAACCACTACAAGAGCTACTAATGCATAAGTTACAACAGTATGCTTTATCTTAACTGTTAGAATAATGTAGCAATTGTCATGAGAAAATCCAGGATCTCTCAACCCAACTTTGTGACATTGTCACAACTTTGAATCAAAGAATGCTATCTTAAAAAAATCCATGATGAAGCTGGTTAATATATGGAGAGTTTTATCACTCAATAAAGCTTTACGAATAAAGCTGTATCAAGGAAAAAAATCTATGATGGTAGGACTGGAGTGGTGGCATGGAGTGGTAAGGAATCTATCTGCCTTGCCTGCACTAGCCTAGTTCAATCCCACGGTGTCCTATATGGGCCCCCAAGCCAGGAGAGATTTCTAAGTGCATAGCCAGGAGAAACCCCTGAGCATCACTGGGTGTGACCAAAAACAAAGCAAAACAAAACAAAACAAAAAATCCATGATGGCAAGATCCACTTAAATAGCCATTGAATTATCAGCTCATCAGTTGTCCATGAACTCTGCTTTCAGGTGCCAGGTGAAGTAATCCCTGGTAAGAAGTATGCTTTGAGAAGCATGGGTGTGCCCTCCCCCCAAAATACAATACAATATAAAAGTTAGAAAGATTATCTCTGCAATATGAATTATAACTTACCATTCTTATAAAAATGGCAGCCAGAAATATTGTATATTATTGAATATTAAATACTTTAATTAATCATTGCATTTAAATTTTAAGATATAAAATAATATTTACATTTTGCAATCAATAATAAATATGCTTAGTAAGTTTACAGAGAAAAAACAAGGGTGTCAATTTGTAACCTTGGATATCCCAGCTTGAAGAAATTTCTTTTCTTTGTGGAACTCTCACTTCTCATATTTCCTAACTAAAACTATTTTACTTCACAGTGAAGTGGGGAATCAGAAAGTTAAATTGTACTTCCTGTCTCATCATTTGTGGTAATTATTTGTCTCATAATAATTACAATTTTTATAAAAATGTATAGATATTTCTTCTTTGAATAATATCTAAGTAAAAGAAAATATAAACTAAGTAAATTGCATATGCTTACAAATCATCATTCATATCAAATATGCCTGAGGATTTTTTTCATGTAAGAATTTGTTCTATGATTTATTATTCTATAGGTTTGTAGATTGGTATTATTTATAACAGTTCTATTTACAGTCAGTTCTCGAAAATACTGAGATGAGTTCTAGTTTCAGATGATGCTTCTTTCTGAAAATAAAAAAAATATTGTATGGATTGAAAAGTGATATGTAAAATACTTCCCAATAGCTTGATACAATTCATGTTAAATTGAACTTCACTTTAAATCTAAATAAGTATTGTCTTTTTGATGTATTTTTAAAATTCAAAGAGAAAGCACATTTATTCAACTGAAGAAGAGTTAATACAATTTAAATTGTTTTGCTAACATATTCTAGAAGTTACCATTATATAAGTATTCATCTGCATTTATTCTGCTTTATTTTTAACATTTACTCTATTTTATCGTGCTTGGGATCTAACCAGAATTTCAAATTTCAAATGTATAAGACATGGCTATACAAATATATCTCCAGCTTTATCATATAGCCTTTTCATTATTTATTAACTTTAAATTTCAAGATTCCTTAAAGTTAACTATTTTTGATTTGATAGAGGTGAGTTTCATGGGGAGGTATTACCTGAAGATGAATCTATATTTTCTATAGGTTTCCTATAGATATACTTGGAATAATTGTAGCACAAATTCAAATTATTTTATACATTACCACTTGTATAAAGACATAAGTTTTTCTGGTTTAAATAACTGTTAAAATAAATCATTTATATTAAGAATTTAATATTTATTATTAAATAAAATAAACCCTATTTATAGTAGGTTACTATATTTTCTAAAGAAGGTTGTGGTTTTGATACAGAAATAATAAACTATATTAAGTGTTTAGCTAACATTTATATATATTTTAATTTCAGTTGTTTCTTTAATTTCTTTTAAATGACAATTTGTTATCAGCAAAATTCTTCTAAGTATGTGAGTTTATTAGTCTCCCTTAATTTATGATTTGAACATTTCTCTTAATTTTGTCCTTTTTTCCATATAAAATATTTAAATAGTCTCAAAAATCTGTATTATCTCCTTATACTTGTATATCTTCTTTTTCTTTTCTTGAAAAAATGTGCTTACAAATTTGCTTAAATTAAGTTTCAGTTTTATATTGTACACCACTGTTCACACATGAACATTTCTCACCAGCAATGTCTCCAGTTTCTTTCCCTCCTTCCTCCCTGCCACCCCTCTTTGTAAATTCTCTCTCTCTCTCTCTCTCTCTCTCTCTCTCTCTCTCTCTCTCTCTCTCTCTCTTTCACACACACACACATATATACACACTTCTCTCTATATTTATTTTTCCCTTACAGACACTGTGGTTTGCACTGCTATTAATGAATGGGTGCTGTGCATCTCACTTTAGCATTATTCAAACATTTTTACTGTCTAGAGTGATCAGATCCAACTTTCATTGTAATTGTGATCCTTTCCCTTTTTTTAATATCTTTATTTAATCACCTTACTTACAAACATGATTGTGGTTGGGTTTCATTCATGTAAAGAACACCCCACTTCACCAGTACAACAGTCCCATCATCAATGAATTGTGGTCATTTCTTTACCCCCTAATAGCACTGCCTTATTATTTGTGGCAAGCTTTGTGCCATGGACTGGTCTTCCTAGCCAATATCTCTATTGTCTCTGGATATTATTATCATAATCTAATTTTTGTTTGTTTTTGTTTTGGGACCACACCCTGTGACTCTCAAAGTTTAATCCTGGCTATGTGCTCAGAAATTGCTCCTAGATTTGGGGGACCCATATTGGATGCCGGGGATCAAACCAAGGTCTGTCCTAGGTCAGCCACATGCGAGGCAAATGCGCTACTGCTCTGCTATTGCTCCAGCCCCTACCATAATCTAATTTTTATCTTATATCCCACAAATGCTTGAGATTATTCTATGTCTACACATCTCCCTCTGACTCATTTAACTCTTTAGAGCAGCCAACAAATGTTAAAGTGAGAATTTTGTGCTACTTGATGAGATTGTTTTGTGTCCTCCATTTTGCGTTTCTAAACTAGAAATCTGTAGACCACTAAGCTATTCCTAAGTGACTATATTTATATAATTTTATCATACCACTTAATATTTGGAATTTAATTATCCTGGCTTACTAATGTGGAACAAATATTTAATATTGAAAATTATTTTTGCTATCTTTTTGGAATAAAGCAAGGACTTAATTATTTCTTGGATTATTTTTACTTGGCTATAGATTAATTATCTTTTTTTTTGTGGGGGCCACACCCAGTGACGCTCAGGGGTTACTCCTGGCTATGCGCTCAGAAGTCACTCCTGGCAGGCACGGGGGACCATATGGGAACCGGGGGATCGAACCGTGGTCCGTCCTAGGCTAGCGCAGGCAAGGCAGCAGGCGTCTTACCTCCTGCGCCACCTCCCTGTTCCCAATTTATTTATCTTTTTAACATATTCAATCTTACACCTTGAGACTATTGGTACAGACAACCAAAATATTCAAATTTACTCAGATTGTTAAAATATTATCACCTATAATTTAATTAATATGACTTATATATTATAATGTGATATTATCTTTATATATGTAAATAAATTGCAACAAACAGTTGACATAACTGACCATAAAACAATTATTACAGATCAATGAAGTAAAATTATTAAAAAATGAATAAAATAGAGAGAAGTTAAAAAAAGAAAAAGTACAGTAGCAAGCACATTTGTGAAAATAATTTTATCTCTGATGAAATCATTAATACATTGGTGAAAGATTTAGTAAGCTCTTTTTCTGCTTACTCATTGTCCATTCTGTTTAATTGGTGTCTTCCTATAGGAATGACACCACAAATAAATAAAGTTGTCCAGAAATTCAAGCACTAATCCTGATACTGAAACTTGTAGTGGTATGCATAGTTGCCAGGCCTTGTGGAGAAGAAGGATGTGGGGTGGAGGACGGTGCCCACACTCACTTCAAAAAGCCCTGTTGATATTAGCCTGGCATACCTGACATTTGGGCAGAATTGTGTCTACTAGGGGAATCACTGAGGTGTGATGAGGCACGGCCATCAGGAAATGGTGATTCTGGATGATGGACAAAGCAGTCATGGCTTTGGCAGGATGGGTGGCTGGTCCACCCTGTCTTCCTAAGACAGTTTTCTGCTGTGTTGGCCATTGTATTCATGATCTTTTATGAATTTGTATATATCTCATTCAAGAAAAGAGTGAGTCTATATAGCTGTCTTGGTTTTAACATCACAACTAAACTACATTTATGGGTATGGTTCTGGCTGCAGGATTCCCAGAAGAAAACACATATGCGGGGAAGGGATGATACTCACACTTGCTTCAAAAAGCTCTAGTGATATCAGTCCAAAACACATTGCATATGAAGTTTGGTCAACTTGGTATCCCTGGAAAGAATCATAGAAATATGATGAGGCAGATCCATTAAAAAAAACTGTGATAATGGGTGATGAAGGTGTGTCTTCAGCAGAACGGGAGCTGGACCTACTTTCTCCTGCTGAGATGGTCAGCTCTTTAGAACTTAGGCCATTGTACCCATGATCTTTCATGGCTTGGCTTACATCTCATTCAAGAAAAACTGAGTCGATCTTGCTGTCTCAATCTGAACATGGCAACTCTGTGACATATTATTTTAAAATAAGAATCTGTGGGGCCGGGCGGTGGCGCTGGAGGTAAGGTGCCTGCCTTATTGCGCTAGCCTTGGACGGACCGCGGTGTGATCCCCCGTTCCCCATATGGTCCCCCAGGTCAGGGGCGACTTCTGAGCGCATAGCCAGGAGTAACCCCTGAGCGTCACTGGGTGTGACCCAAAAACAAAAAAACAAAACAAACAAACAAAAAGAATCTGTGACAAAGTTCTGAGCCCTAGTTATAGACTATTACTGATAAGAATAAGGATTATGGGGCCCGGGAGATAGCATGGAGGTAAGGCGTTTGCCTTTCATGCAAAAGGTCATCGGTTCGAATCCCGGTGCTCCATATGGTCCCCCGTGCCTGCCAGGAGCAATTTCTGAGCATGGAGCCAGGAGTAACCCCTGAGCACTGCCAGGTGTGACCCCCCCCCCAAAAAAAAACAAAAAAAAATCAATCAAAGAATAAGTATTATGAGAAATTAATGATGAATATACTATATGTAGGGATTTAAGGTCATATATTGTATGCTTAAACAAAAAATAAAAACAAAATGAAATAAATTGCTATGTTCAAATGACTCATTAAATTCTAACTTATATTTTAAAACAAACATTTAATAAATAAATTTATAATATTACATTAGATCTGAGCCTAAACTATTATCGATACCTCTACTATATTACAAATATGCTTTGGTATGAATTTAAATATATATATGTGTGTGTGTATATATATACAGACTATGCAGAAATAAAATTATCTTGTTAATATTAATATGTTTTTCAAAATGAAAACAAATACCTGCTAGAATAACAGATTTTTCAAAAGCAAAACAAGATTATTTCTATAAGGTGTTAAAGAAGTCTAACTATCACAGAAAAACTTGTTTGAATTAATGAATTTATTAACACATTTAATAAACTTAGAACCCTTTATCAAAAGAATATGCATTTGAAAATATTTTGATAAAATTGTCCCCAAGAATATGCATAATTACTAGTAATCAGAATTCTTAACAAATCCTCTAAATACATTTTACATGTTGCTCTACATTTTAAATTTTCAAATATGCAGTTTAGCAATACAGAAGTTTGAACATAACTATACATTATTCACAGTTGCTAATTTGAAATTTTCCATAATAACTTTTCTTCTATCATAACCCGTCTGTACCTTGTTTGTCTCTATCCTTAGCTCATAAATTCTGTGAAGGCAAGAGCCAATTAACATAAAGCCTAATATTTTAAGCAAAATAAAAACATAAACCATTTTCAGTAAATTTCAGTATAAGATAATTGTGAAAGAACTGGTAAATATATATTCAGAGCTTCAACTAAACTGCTTACTTTGCCTGTACTTCCCCCTAGAGAAAAAGATGAGCATGAACAAAATTATTTCCAAGTTACAACTCTTTTCTGGGGTTTCACATGTTTATTTGTGAACAGAATTTTGCATGCACTTAAAATATATAGCATGCCCATTTTACAAAAGACCTCCTTATATTTTAAGCCAGACTAGAAAAGCATAGATGTTTGGAAAGTCCAGCTGCCGACTTCAGCACCACATTCTTTTCAACATGCTTCATTCCACTGCAAGGCAACATACTACAGTCCTTCACATTACCACGGCAGAGAATCAGCAGAGAACTTCCTGTACAATGAGTACAAACTACAGTGGGCATTCGAAGCTGGCTCAATTTATGGGAATTAAGAATAACTATAGTCTCACTGTGTTTAGGCATAATGGATTCCTTTAATTGCATATCTAGAGAGTTTCCTTAGCTGCTAGGAGACCCCCACTCAAGTGTTCAATGAAGGAAACCCTCTTGATTCAAAGATTCAGGATATGCAAATTTGAATACCCACTGCATCCTGCCCCCTGGTGCCACTCTAGCCCTCTGTTGCCTGCAGATGGCCCAGCCTGGCAAACACTTTCCTTGTTCAAAAGGAGATTAGCAGGTGTTAAAGACCACTGGCTCTTAATCAAGGACTTCCCCTCATGTAATCAGAAAAAATGAAAGAACATGGGAATGGAAAGTTACAGATAAAGTCAGCAGCTGCTTGAAGCATTTTATGCAGGAAATAGATACTCATGGATTTCTGATGTGCAGAATCCTGTAGAGCCTTCCTATAAAGGAGGCTTCCTGTGATCTGTGTGTGACTGAACTTGCCAGTTTCTTTTGTTCCTCTGAATTCAACTATTGTATATATTTGTAGGCTACCATTCACGAAAATATGAATTAGCATTGGAAAAGCAAATTATTCTCTACTTCAAGTATCAAAATTGACTGTCAGAACATGTAGATAAGTAAGAACAATAAATACAATGTTATTCAGCATTTCTAGCTGATCTGACTGTATTTTATTAAAGCTTGAATGATCTTAGGTTGCTAGGATAATTGCTCAGAATGATGATTTTAAGACATACTAAAAAGCTGTTTATACTTATAATTTCTTTTGTTATGTTTATTTAAAATTGTATTATTTGTTTTATATTTGATTAATATATACTCTACATCACAAGTATCTCTCTGTACACAAATACATTTTGAGTTGGCTTAAGTGAGAACACAAGTTCATTTCTGGAGAAAGCAAGTGGTCACAATTTTTTTTAATTCTATAATAGAGTAAATGGGGAAATTTTTTTTAAAGAACCATAATTTCCCCAAACACAAATAGTACAAAACTCACAAAATATAATTTTCTTTTTACCATGATCTTCTCTAAAACCTGGTTTTGCAGCATTTTTCTAATGACAGTGCTTTAAAACTAAGCTCTTATCTTAATCCAAAAAGCTCCCATGTTCTAAGACTGCTAAATTTTATAAAATTTATCCTAATACATTTTCAATATCATTCTTGTGTTCTAGCAAAATTTGCTTTTTTGCAACCCATTCAACACATTACAGTCATAACCCAAAAAACTTAAAGATGCCTGTGGCATAGCTCAGAGGAAAATGTGTCATAGGAATCTATTCAAAAATGAAGGGTAGAAAATCATACAAAATGCATTTTATTCACTATCTTATCATGCTAATTCCCAATCCCTATTTTGATAACAATAATTAGGAAAGACTATTATTCTGGTTCTGACAGTCTTTTAGAAGCTAGAATGCATAAAAAAAATCCTGACTGACTTAAACACATATTGCTCATGGAAATTCAAGTTAGTGATTCAAAAAATACTTAGTTGCTTACAATGGATTTTGTAGAGTTAACCTAAAGTGTGCCCTTGTACTTTTATGAACAAATATTTGTAGTCACTAAAATAAGATTTTAAATACACTTTAAATCTACTTAAAGAAAATTAGATAATTTTTCTTTATATTTATTGATAAACTAGTAAATATAAAATGAATTTTCCATAGCAAATCATACACTTATAGGCATTTAATATTTTTATTTTTATTTTTGCTATTTTTATATTGTCACCATGAGATTACAAAATGTTTCTTGACTGGGTTTTAGGAATAGAATGATTCAACCCAATCTTTTCCAGTATCTACTTCCTGTTACCAATGACCTACCTACTTACCCTTTTGCTGTCCATCAGTCTGCTTCTATGAACGATATTTTTCCTTTCCTCTTTCTTTCTT